>SJXO01000917.1:359500-474932 GCA_006408615.1 Connochaetes taurinus
GTAAATCCATTTCACAGTCCCAGGCTGAGTTGCTTCAGCAACGCCCGCCTTTCAAGGCACAGGGGAATTACAAGCGCTGAGAGACAGGAAGCATCCACCCACCCCTGCACCTCGCCCTGGGGAGGCCGGGGAGCACCCGCCCGGCAGTGAGCGCATCCCCCTGCGCGGGCATCATGGGTATCACAGGGGGACTGGCCCTGCGGGCACCCCGGGACTCCAGCCAGTGCAGGCTCAGGCACCACCCACCCGAGAGGCAGCGGCGTGCCCCCAGAGCACACACAGGTGCACGCTCACACATAGACACACACATGGGACAGACGACTGCTTTGATGGTCTTTCAGCTGTCACAGAAGTTAAACGCGTTACACAGAAACCCTCTGCTTAAGTAGCTTGCTGTCTGGTCTACACATGCCAGGAGGGAACGGGGGAAAAAAGAACACACGAGCAGACAGTGAGATGACTTTTTCTAAAGCCGACATCAAAAATAAGTTATCTGTGCTATAAAAACTGTTCATCCTATGCATCGCTTTCAAAAACCGTCACAATCTTGTCAAGCAATTAGCCTTCAATTAAATTAATTAATTAAAAAGAAAAACGTGGATGCATCTTTGGAAAGTGTGCTAAGGTGTATCATTTCCCCTCTTCTGACGGCAAGGACCCTGGACCCTCTCCTGCTTGGGCACTGACACCTGTGGGCAGGCCAGGGGTAGAGGTGTGCTGGGCCCCACATCCAGCAAGCCTCCCGAGGCCGCCGCTGGCAGCCACTCCGGGGCTGGCACTGAGCAGTGGGCTTGGCACCAGGGTCAGCAGGTGGACAGGCGAAAGGCGGGAGGGAGGGGTCCCGGGACAGCACTCCCCACGACGCCCCTGTACGCCCCGTCCCGGACATCTCCCGCCTCCACTGAGGTCTGGCGTCCCGAGGCACGCTCCGGTCCTTCCCGTCTCTAGCGAGGCTGGTGCGCCTCGCGGCCCCCGAGCCCCTCTGCGGCAGTTTACTCTCTGTTCCCACTCCTCTGTGCCTCCAACAACACGACCGGGCACGCTGCCGTGTTTTATCTAAGCAGGCCCTACCTTCCCGGGCAGTTATTAAATCTCTTTCTGCTCTTTCGTCCTGAGGCTTTTCCTAGCTGCCTCACGTGTTCCGGGAGCTTTAACAACCGCAGCTCCCACAGGGGCCTGAGGTCACAGGGGAGGGGGTCTAACTTAGTGGAGTCAAAATGGGTGAACAGGACGCCCCCCAGGCCCCCCGGCCGGCGTAGACCTCGGTCATCTCTGGGCCCCTGAGAACGCTGCCTCCTGCCTCTGCACACTGAGCCTCCCTGTTTTAATGGGAGGATGAATTTCAGACTAGACAGCGGCCCGGGTGATGCTCCCAGGACCTCGGGCGAGTCTCCCATGCAGGCGCAGGAAACGAGAACGCCCCCTGGCTGAGGTCCTCTACATGGTCTCAGACGAGGACGACGAGGTCTGAGGGTGACTGGCTCTCGTTCCCTCAGCTGAGCTTCGACAGACTCAATGAGGAGTGTCTCAGGACTCCCGGGGGCTCCTCTAGGGGCCACTCAGGGCGGAGTGTGGTTCCAGGCGGGGCTCCCCCACCCTGTGGAACAGGACCCCTTGCCATCGGGGGACTGGCCTTGGTTGAGAACTTGGGGGTGGCCCCCCAGACCTGTGGTCTCTGCCACCTGGGGGCCTGGGAAGCACACAGCTCGGGCAGCCTCCCCACCCCCCACCCGGTGGCTCCGGGCCACCACTGGGGGCCCCTGGGAAGCACGTGGCTCGGGCAGCCTCCCTGCCCCCCCAGACCTGCGGTCTCCGCCACCCAGGGCCCAGGGAAGCACAGGGCTCGGGCAGCCTCCCACCCCCTCGGTGGCTCTGGGCCCCTGGGGACCAGCATCCACCACGTGCAAACGCTGTGGACTGTGTGGTTTCCGCACTCGCTCACTCTCTTCTGTCAAGTTAAAGAGCAGAATCAAGACACGGGACTCCAATGCCCCCTCCAAAGAGCCGAAGGTTAACTGGTTAATGAGAAAGCAGCCTCCCCAAGGGCGTGGGGCTCCCTGCTGCAGAGACTGGAGCAGTGAGCAGCTCCGCGGGCTCCCTGCCACCGGCTTCGTTCCCCCCGGGGACACACTCCCGCGTGGTCCTCAGCAAAGGGGCTCTGTGGTTCCGTCTCACGGGGACACCAGGCAAGCGTCCCGCCCTGTGGGGCTGGGGTGGCTCTGGTCACTGTCTCTCCTGCCCTCCCCCACGGTGGGGCAGGGGCAGGCTGAGCCAGGCCCCATCAGGGGGGCAGGGTCCCGGGGCCGCCTGGGCAGAAGCTGCCCCTGCGCGCAGCCCTGGAAGGAGCCTCTCTGCTTCCTCTCCCGGGTCCTGGGGACGCGCTGCGCTTAGGGGCAGGACTGGCTCCAGTTACTGAAACGTCGACACTGGTATCATTTTGTTGAAAACCTTCCTCTCTGTTCGGGAATGGACCGAGCAGAGGCGTTCAAACTCTGCTGTTCAGTGACCGGAGAGGAGCTCGGTCTGCCCTGCCCCACAGGCCACCGTCCCCCAGGTCCCCCAGGTGCACCCCCTGGGAATCTCCAACCTCACAGCAGCCAGGAGTCCGAGCCAGCCCAGCCCCAGGAACCTGGGAGGTTCACACAAAGGCCCCCCACCCCACCTGCCGCCGCCAGTAACATGACCGCCATGGAGGGTTGGGAGGCAGGACCTCCCAGCAATGTCTCCCAATCCGGGGTCTTTCAACAAGGACCACAGATTTGGGGCTTGATTTGGGTTTGGGGGTTAATGGAAAGGTTGCTGATCGCTAATCCACAGCAGCTGAGTAGAACCTCACCAGCGCCTCCCGGTGACGGAACAGTCCTCACATGGCGGTGGGGTCGCCGCGCTATTGATCAGGGCAGGTGCTTCCGTGGCGAGCGCCTGGAAACCCCGATTCTGTTCTGACCGCAGAGAGGCGACGGCCGGCAGCTCAGGCATCCTCACACTCTCGTTTCTGAGCCGGGTGACTGCAGAGCTCCCCACAGCTCACAGCCATTTCTTCATTTTCTGGGCAAGAGTGCGTGGCAACCAAGGCCCTGCTCCAGGGTAGCAGGAGGCAGGAGGGGGTTAGAGGGGAAAGAGAGGCAGGCGAAGCCAGGCGAGCTGCGGGCGGCAGGACCACCCAGCCCCGCGGCCGGGGTGCCTGGGCGAGGACGGGGCAGGGCAGGCCTCCTGGGGCTGGCAGGTGATTCCACAGGTGGAGAAAGGGCCCAGAGGTGGATGCAGGGGGTGGGAACGGCTGATGGAGACGAGGGAGAGCAAGTCGCAGAGCTGAGGCAGCCACATCCAGGACCCGACACGGGCCCAGGGGCCAGGGCAGGTGACCAGGGGCAGGGCCCGAGGGGGAGTGAGGCCAGCTGACCCCGCAGGGGTCAAGACAGGGAGCAGGCAGTGCTGAGAATCTGAGGACAATGACACTTGGAACTGTCAGTGTAAATAATGCTATACGGACTGTGCTATATAGGGTATGTTGTAGAGTGCTTGACACATGTAGCAGAATGGCTGCACTTTATTTTCACACTCAAGGTTTTTCCAAGGCGACTAGCTCCTGTTACTATGATTTCATTAAAAAAGAATCTCAAGAGAGATCTGCAGTTCTCTTAAGAGCATTTTGACAATGGTGAAATTAAAAGTTAAGAGTCTCAGAGTTCAAATATCATATTTAACACCTTGGTTATCTTGACATGACTATTCATGACTTCAGATTTTAAACCATTCTCAAAGTACATTTTTATATAACCTTTAGTTATATGCAGAAGAGAAACGCATGATTAAATATATTCATATTCTAAATGACATCATTCACTTGTATCAAATAGGAACACTCATAGAAAAATTCCATATTAAAGCAATTGTAATATAAAAGAGAGATTTGCGAGACCTCCATTTCTGGAATAGGATTTATGATCACCAAGCCTATTTTATTGTTAGCAATGTCCATCCTGTCAAAGAGGGTGTGTGTCTGGGCCTCCAGGCTGACGCAGCTGTCGTGAGGATGCTCACTGTGGGGGATTTTGGGGTTCAGGAGAGGAGGGGCATGGCCTCCCCGAGCACACGGCCACTGGGGAACTGAACCAGCCTCCTCTTCCTGGGAATCTCCCTGGTCTGTGTGGTCAGGACATACCCTCCAGATTTCTGGCCAGGGCCGGGCCCGCCCCTGGCAATGAAGCCTCAACCTGGGAAGAGGCAGCTGTAGTGGGGCTCAGGTGGGGAGCACCCTCTCCTTTCTCCTGATCTGGAGAGCTCAGGAATCAGAGAGGAGGGGCAGCTGCCAATGCATCCTGGGGGTGCCAGGCTGGCGCTGGGCTCAGCACAGGGGTGGGGACAGGAATCACACCGGCCTGGGAATAGAAACCCAGCTGAGTCGCTTACTAGGCCTGAAATACGGGGACAATCTCTCACCTCCTTTGAGTCTCAACTTTTCCAACAGATGGGAAAACTAATATCTTAGTTGGCTCAGGCTGCCATAACAAAATGCATAGATGCCGTTCTGGAGGCGGGAAGCCCAGGGTCAGGTGCTAGCACTGGGGGGTTTTGATGCACAGTCTCCTCCTGGCCCGTGGATGCCACCTTCTCCAAGTGTCCTTCTATGCCAGACAGACTGCTCTGTGTCTCTATCAGGGATCTAACCTCACCATCAGGGCCTCACCCACATGACCTCATCTGAACCCAGTGACCTCCCAAACGCTCCACCTCCAGATCTGACCACATTGAAGGTTAGGGCTTCAGCATGTGAATTTGGGAAGTGGAGGGTAGGAATGTTCAGTCCCTAGAAGCACCCCATGCAAGCTTCTGGCTGTGGACAGAGATACTGAATATGCTGAGCACAGTGTCTGCAAGGCAGGTGCTCACGCAACAGGACCCGAGGGATTACTGGGGCAAAATCCTCCTAAACCAGCCTCCTCTACTGCATAGGGTCTGCCGTTGAGCAAGCAGAAGGGACCCCAGCCTAGACAGAGACCGAGAAGGACCCCACGGGTCCGGAGCAGGGGTCTCCCTGCGTCCCTGCTTCCCACATGTGCAAACTCAGCCCCAGGTCCAAGTGTCTTACGTGCAAAATGCCTGTTCTTCTTGCTGGATCCTATGAAAACTTGTAGAAATTAGTCTATAATGAACCTTGTGAGGAAAACACTTGACAGCCTTTGCAGATGCAGCAGGAAAGACCATTCATTCCTCCCCAAGCGTCATGGCTTACATTGAGATGGAGCTGCAGGTCGGGACGCAGGCGCCAAGACTGTTCTCATGCAGCAGTGAGTCTACGTGCATCTGTGGTGTGCGTGTGTGTGCGTGCGTGTGTGTGCGTGCGTGTGTGCACATGTGTGTGTGTCTGGTGTGCTTGTGCGTGCGCAGTGTGTGTGTGCGTATGTGTGTGCAGTGTGTGTATGAGTGTGTGTGTGCATGCATGTATGCGCACACGTGCATGTGCATGTGCGTGTGTGCATGTGTGTGTCCGGTGTGCGTGTGTGCGTGCGTGTGTCCAGTGTGTGTGTGTGTATGCGTGTGTGTGTCTGGTGTGCATGTGCATGCGTGTGTGCACACGTGTGTGTGCGTGTGTGCATGTGTGCGTCCGGTGCGCGCGCGTGTGCACGTGTGTATGCGTGTGTGCGTGTGCGCACACACGTATGTGCATGTATGTGTGTGCGTGCGTGCACGTGCATGTGTGTAGTGTGTGCGTGTGTGCATGTATGTGTGTGCATGTGTGTGTCCGGTGCGCGTGTGTGTGTGTCCGGTGTGCGTGTGTGTGTCCGGTGTGCGTGTGTGTATGCGTGGGTGCGTGCGTGTGTGTGCGCATGTGCACGTGTATGTGTGTGTGTGCGCGTGTGTGTGCATGTATGCATGTGTGTGTGTGTGTGTGTGTGTGTGTGTGTGTGTGTGTGTGTGTGCATGCACATTTCTAGGCTTTAAACCAAGTCATGCTGCTGAACATTCTAGACCCTTTTATAGGTCCCTGAGTCTCCAGGGCAAGTGGACATAGGGAAAGGCGCCTGAAGAACTGCCAAACACCTCTTTAAAAAGTTCACCTTTCACTGTTCTCGTACAGAAGTGAGGGGAGCACGCACAAGGGCCTATCACAGTAAAGATAGTGAGCCTTGCTGAGTGGCTTCTGTCCCCTGCATCTAGCTGGGGGCCTGGCACCTGGAACGCCTCATTAAGTGTATCGTTTAAAAGGAATTGACATCTATTTTAAAAAATTCTCACGGTGTGTGATAAATCCATCCTAACCTAACCCACTGGCGTGATAGAAACAGACAGATATTTACAAGGTGACTGCCGGACACACAGAGGTGTCCTTGTGTGTCTGATCTCTCTGCAGGACTAACGCCAAAGGGGGTTTACACACTTGCCGCTCCAGCATGTGCGGGCCGGCTAGCCTCTGAGGAGCTTCCTGGTGAGGCGGCCTGACTTCTGCCGACGAATCTACATGAGCATGCCGTCCTCACCAAGCTGATTTATTTTCACATTTAGGGGGAATAAAATTAATAGTGCAGCGCTATGTCAGTGGATGAAATTAACTCGGACTTTTTTTTTTTGGAACCAACTCCCTTCAGTTATTTTCTTTATTTTCAAAAGGGAAGTTATTCCAGTCATTTGATACAAATGGGTTTAATTAGTTTAAGGCAAACATAGCCTTTAACAAAAATACAGGCTGGGGACCGCTGGTCTGTGTGCTACTGGGGAAAAAAACAGCACTGTGCTCGAGGGTTGATTTGTCATGGCAGCTGTGCAATCTGATTTGGTTCAGCATCAGAGCAAACCACCCACCACCTAAAAGAGTAATTCCTCTGCTGAGGCCATCAAAAAGCCAGCCTGTCCCCGCACACAAACATATTCTATGACAAGGGCAGGTGCATGGAAAGATGTGAGAAGGAGGTGGTCCATCGCATCCATGCCCTGCCTCTTCTGCTGGGTACCACCCAAGATGTGGCTGGCTCTGGCTGAGGGCAGGGTAGACGTTTTCCAAGGGCCTTGCATTTTTAATGACTCTCTCTTTGAAAGGTATTAAAAATTTATTTAAAAAAAAAAAACCAGTCAATCCTACACTTGCCATGAAGCATCTGCTAGAAAGAGACTCTTGGTTTCGGAAACACTCAGATGGAGGATTCTTATCTTAGGTTTACCCTTCCCCAGGTCTAAGGGGCTGGTTACCACCTGAGTGGTAAGCTGATCAGCGAGAATCGGAATTATTGGTCCAGAAGCCAGCATTTCTGCTGTAAATCTGAGCTTGGACACCCATGTCCTTCAACAGCACCCTCTCCTCTGCAGGACAGAACCCAACCCACTCCTCCCTGGCCGTGTCTTGTTCTCCAGGACTCCTCCTGCCCTGACGAGCGCAGGATGCAGCCCCACGTCTCTGCTGTGTCTCGGTGCCTCCCCAGCCCTCCGGCACAGGGGCTTGGGGCTCGTCCTCTCCGGTGCTGTCCGTGACTCTCCGCATCGAGCGGGACATCCCTGCTCTGCCCTGCGTTTGTCCATTCCCAGTCTCTTTACTAAAGTCATTGGCCAATGCAACTCTCCTTCTTAGCAGATGAACCCCGTGAGGTGAGAGCCATGTACCCACACGCAGGCTGGTGCTCAGTGGGGGCCACTTGGCCCCTTTGGTCCAAGTCACCTCCCCACTTGGACTGTCCCTTCTCTCTGCCCCTGGCTGGGCTATGGATCCCCAGCTTACCATGTCCCCTGTGCTTGTGCCTCTGCAGTGAAGGCTTCTGTTTGCTGGAACCCACATCCCTTTCTGCCTGAAAAAGTTCTTCCCTCTTCCACAGCGGTGAGCACGACTGCTCCCTTCTGCCACGACTACATGCAGAGTGCCACCCAGAAAAAGACCTCATGTCCTCCTGGTTTTAAAATACAGGATGCTTATTTCTATCCCTGAAAGTCACTTTTAAATGACTCATTTCATAGTTGTGAGCTCCCTGAAAACAGAAGCCACGCCTTTTAATCTTTAAACCTACTTTCAACCAACTGTGTGATTGGCACAAAATAGACACTTAATAAATGTTGAAGGGCTGACTAAATGTCCACACAGATGAATGAACACCTATCCATGGGAGGAGATAAGTGGTTTTGTCAATCTGTCCCCTTCCATGGGCAGAGCAATCAAACCAAAGAGAAACAAATCAGCAGATAAACAAGGAAGTGGACATTATATTTGGCAAGAGCCGTGGCAACTGCTGTGGGGGTTTCCATCCCAGAACAAAGTCCTCCACAGCGGCCATTCAAGGATCCCCGGGAGGCCTCCCGGGACAGCTGCACTCAGTCTCAAGTGCAAGCACAGTCTGTGCGGGAAGACAGGAGGTCACAGCCAGGACTCACCCTTCCACTGGCTGATTCTACAGGGTGAGTGGGTAGCCCAGGATCGTGGACACCTGAGCCAGTCTGCAGTGATAAAGAACAAGGTCAGCTGTAGACACAAGACAAAGAGCAATAGTGGGTCTCACGGAGTGGAGAGGGAAAAGGCCAGACGTCCCATCTAGGGTCTGTTCATTTCATATAGTGTCCTTAAAGGGATTGAAGAAGGTACTTCATTCATGGAGCAAGAACGGTAAGCTATCAAAAATTAACAGAAAACATAAATAAGCTCTAAGTGAAGTCACTCAGTCATGTCCGATGCTTTGCGACCCCATGGACTGTAGCCTACCAGGCTCCTCTGTCCATGGGATTTTCCAGGCAAGAGTACTGGAGTGGATTGCCATTTCCTTGGGAACTATATATATCATATAATCTATATATGTATATATTATCCTATCTAAAAGACACGTGATCCTTGGAAGGAAAGCTGTGACAAGCTAGACAGTGTGTTAAAAGCAGAGACATCCTTTGCCAACAAAGGTCTGTCCAGTTAAAGCTACGGCTTTTCCAGTGGTTGTGTACGGTTGTGAGAGTTGGACCACAGAGAAGGCCGAGCGCCAAAGAACTGATGCTTTTGAGCTGTGGTGTTGGGGAAGGCTCTTTAGAGTCCCTTGGACTGCAGGAGATCAAACCGTGTGCGCTAAGTCGCTTCAGTCATATTTGACTCTCTGACCCCATGCACTGTAGCCCACCAGGCTCCTCTGTCTCTGGGATTCTCCAGGCAAGAAGACTGGGGTGGGTTGCCATTCCCTCCTCCAGGGGATCTTCCTGACTCAGGGATCGAACGTAGGTTGGATTCTTTATAGCTGAGCCACCAGGAAGCCTTGGAGATCAAACCAGTCAATTTTAAAGAAATCAATTCTGAATCTTCATTGGAAGGATTGATGATGAAGCTGACGCTCCAATATTTAGGCCACATGATGTGAAGAGCCAACTCTGAAAAAGACCCTGATGCTGGGAAAGATTGAGGGCAGGAGGAAAAGGGGACGACAGAGGATGAGATGGCTGGATGGCATCACTGACTAAATGGAGATGAGTTTGAGCAACCTCAGGAGATGGTGAGGGACAGAGAAGCCTGGTGTGCTGCAGTCCATGGAGTCACAAAGAGCTGGACACGATTTAGTGTCTGAACAACAGTATTTATAGGAACTTATATTTACCAAATATGTTTATATTGATCTATGACATACATACAAATATATGTATATATTAATATTCCAGTCTCACTGAGATAAAGATAATGCTCTATTTACCGCAAGAACAGTTGCCAGCCTAATGCAAGAAAATACTTATGCAAAAGCTTTGAAGAGTCAGAATCTGGAGACTGGAGAGGTGTCCAGGGGAGCCATCACCCCTATCTGATCCCTAATCCACACAGCCAGCCGTAGGTCAGCGGCCCTGCACCCCATGCAGCTCCCTTCCCTCCCAGCCCCTGCCTCACCCCATCTAGCACATGGCTCTGGCCCTTGTGACCAGAGGCAAGTCCACTAGACTTGGCCAACGGTGATGGGAAAGGCCGGCTGAAGGCAGGATGAGGGACAGAGGCTTGAGACACCACAGTTGGTGGCCTCGGTGACAGCAGAGCACCTGGGTCGAGTCTGCCACCCCTGCTGCGGGCAGGAGGATCTGCTGAAGGAAGGCATGACTCACACAGAGCAGCAGGTGTTGGCGAGGGCTGTGTGATGTCAGAGCCAGGGTCCACGCCAACCCACAGCTGTCCCGGACCCTCCCGTCATCCAGGACGTGATGATGGACCCGGGAGTCCCAGCACGGAGCATCCCACCCGGTGCTCCGCTCAGCCGATGGTCGCAGGACTGACCCGCCCCCGCCCCATCCCTCCCTGTGCTCGTAAGGAGGGCGGGTCCCCAGGGAGGTGCGGATCTGCCCTGCACTGCCTCCTTAACTTGAGATGGAAAACCGGAGGCTGAGGTGTGTGCTCCGGCAGCTGGGGTCTCCACGGCCTCCCTGCGGTCTGCAAGTTCCCGACTTCCTGCTGCCCCTTTACTGCCCCTCACTCACAAAACTGCCCTGAAAGCTGGTGTTTGGGCCACACAGGCCTCTGCAGCCCACTGTCCTGTGTGCTGGAGGACTCGGGGTGTGCAGTGCAGGTCAAAACAAGAGGCACACCACACTGTCCCTCACAAAGGGCGTGCCCGACCGACACTGCCCACGTGGTCCACACGAGCCCAGGGCCCTCCCAGCCAGCCGCCCGCCTGACGGATGGCAGGGCATTGACTTGGGGGTGAGGTAAACGTGGGCCCTGTATCCCAGATGCTCCTCCCCTCCTGAATGACAGCCTCTGCCCCGCCCTCCAGACTGGCAGCCTGTGCGAGTCAGCCCCCAGCACGCTCCGCCCTGGGAGCCCCTGCACCGCCCACCCGCCTTGGCGCATTTAGAGTCAGGAGCACACGGCTTTTGACAAGAAGATGGAGGGCCTGGCTGTCATGGCGGTTAATTGGCGGTGTTATTTATGTGTTTGGAATGCTTGTGACGTCCCCTGGCTGTTGCTGATGCAATTAGTTCCACTGATGGCCAGGTTTATGAGCTGAAAGAGTGAGAACCAGAGCACCGCGCCTGATACACTAGGACATGATCAGAATGAGCAGGCTCTGCCGATTGCCACGCAGGGCACCCAGAAAACGGGCTGCAAAGTTTTCACAGGGAGATAAAAGCTCCCTCTTGCCTGCACAATTACTCTATCCACTTTGGAAATACATAGGCCACAGTCGGGGAGAACTGAACCTCTGAAATAAGAGGCAAATGTATATGAAAACAATTTGACTGGTAGGCAGCCCCAACATCTAATTAGTATTGCAGAAACAGCTGAATTTTTACATTTCAGTTACTCCTATATTCAGTAATGGACTCATAATTATCATGAATTCAGGACAATTACTACAGAAAACTTCAAAGGATGCCTCACACAAATGTTTCAATAGTTTGACTTTGGATTTTTTGCATGTCTCAGTGGGATGGGACCCTAACATATCTTTTAAAATCAATTTAAATTGTCATAGAGGTAATACCGTATCTGGGACCCAGGGGAGTGAAGACCACGTTGACCTTTCCAGCGGCTCATGGGGTCCCGTGTGGCTGTTCCAGCATTTGCTCCGTCTCCTCTGTGGCTGTAACAGGTCTTGCTGTCACACTCAGCCCTGCACACACCTGGCTGGCACGCAGGGGGTTTGCTGAGGGTCGGTCCCCATGGGAGAGCCGCTGGGTCAGAGGCCATGCGGTTTTGTGACTTTGATAATGTTACCAAATCGACGGCCTCATCTTGCATTGTAATGCGTGGCTGAGCCTCCCACCTGGAGGGGGGCCCTGGCTCCCTGAGTCCTGGCCTCACATGGGGCCTGCGAGACCCATGCCAATCTGAGAAGTGAAAACACAGGTCTTCGTAGAGACTCACCTAATTTTCACTCCTCCATTCCACAGATATTTTTTGAGAACTTCCTGTGTCCCGGCACCATCCGGGCCTGAAACAGCACAGGATAGAATGAAACATGAAGTCCCCTGCCCCATGGAGCTTATCTCCTGAAGACTGGGGACAGGGGGTCATTAGGGTCGTGTCTAAACATCAGCGCAGGGTTGACGTGGTCGCCGAGCCGTGCTTCCTCTGGGTAAACTGTGTGTCCACGGGGGCTGCTCTCTCCCCTTTGGGGTTGTGGCTCATTCATCTGATAGATTAAGGGCCCTTCTGTCTAGGATGCATGTGTGTGTCTAGGATAAGGATGGTGAAATACCGTTTTCCTTCTGACTTTCCTTGTGACTGTGGTCTGTATGACAAACCCAGGCAGCATATCTAAAAGCAGAGACGTCAGTTTGCAGACAAATGTCCACAGAGTCAAAGCTGTGGTTTTTCCAGTAGTCATGTATGGATGTGAGAGTTGGACCATAAAGAAATCTGTGAGGGCCAAAGAATTGGTGCTTTTGAACTGTGGTGCTGGAGAAGACTCTTGAGAGTCCCTGGGAATGCACGGAGATCATATCAGTTAAGCCTAAGGAAAATCAACTCTAAATATTCATTGGAAAGACTGATGCTGAGGCTGAAGCTCCAATAATTTGGGTACCTGAGGCAAAGAGCTGACTCGCTGGAAAAGAAAAGACCCTGATGCTGGGAAAGATTGAGGACAGGAGGAGAAGGGGGCTATAGAGGATGAGGTGGTTGGATGGCATCACCGACGCAATGGACATGAATCGGAGCAAACTCTGGGGGATAGCAAAGGATAGAGAAGCCTGGGATGACACAGTCCGTGGGATTGAAAAGAGCCAGGCATGGCTTAGTGACTAAACAACAAACAACAAGAATAATAGTTTCCGCGCCCCAGGTTTTGGGGTCAGCTCCACTGTTCTCTTCTTTCAGGGCTCCTGGGTCCTTGCTGTCTTGAAGGACTCATCTTACTCCAAAACCTGCTCATAATCCCCCACGATGTTCCCTAGGGGTTTCACAGTTTCACTTTGCCACGGATGGCTCCACGTGGACTTTAATTAGGTGAAGGTGTGAGACGTGGATACATCTGTGTAAGTCACCAGGTGGCTTCTCTGCTCCTGCAACACCATCACCTGGACCATCCATGTCACCCTTTGATCTGAATTCTTTCCTGGGGGACACTGGCTGCCTGTGGGAATCTGGGTCCATCCCTGGGCCCACATGCACCTGCTTGTTAATAGATATGAGCAGACCTCTTTCCATTGCACTTGGCTTTATGGTGCTTTGGAAATGTTGCACTTTTTTACAAATGGCGGGTATGTGGCAACTTTGGACTGTCAGGACAATAGTTACATTTTTGGCAATGAACTATTTCTAAATTAAGGTATGCCCATTGATTTTTTTTTTTTGACATATTACAGTTGCCCACTTAGTAAGCTGCAGGGTAGCATAAACATAACTTTTATATGCCCTGAGAAGTCAAAACATTTCTGTGGCTGGCTTTATCGTGGCGTTTGCTTTATTGTGATGGTCTAGAACCAAACTCGCAGTATCTCTGAGGTGAGCCTGTACCGATCGTATATTTTTGCTTACACACATATGCACACACACGTGCTGTTTTAAGATGGAAAAATTTATCTGACGATATACACATTAGTAAATCCAACCCACCAAGGCTTTCCCTGTCCTGTTTCCTGAGGTCCCTGACAGGCAGACAGCCCTGGAGAGCCAGCCCTTCCAGCGTCTGCAGGAATCTGCCTTCAACACGACAGCCCAGGCTGTGTTTCAGGGTCAAGGGCTTGGGAGCTGCTCTGACAAGCACAGGGCGCAGGGTTGACCTGGGGATTAGCCGCCCACCTGGGACTGGGTGGGTGGCTAATCCCCACGGGAGCCTGGAGCTGTGATCAACGTGCCCAAATCACAGCTTGTTTGTCCTCCTCTGGCTGGTGGGGTGCACAGCTCAGCCCAGAAACGAGGGACCAGGTGGATGACCGAAGGGCACCTCAGGCTTAGAACAAGGTGAGTTTAACCAGACCAGTCGATGGAATCTAGCTGAAATGGAAACAAGGAACTCCCCAAATTGCAGGCTTATTAGCTTTGGGAGTCCCTCTCTGAAGTGGGCCAAAGGAAGGCTGCCTTATCTGTAGACAGTCTCTCTTGGATGGCATTCCCCCATCCCCATCCCGAGAGCATCCGGTGAGGGGCCCACAGAACCAGACAGAGTCCCGCCCACCCTGGGTGCCAGAAGCTCCCATCAGCAGTGGGAGGTGGCCCCCTAAGGGGCCCTTCTTGTGGGCCCGGCTCCTCCCCTGGCCTGGGATGGTCCATCCTCCTCCCCAGCCTGTGCTGTCCTCCTGTGGATGCACCCTGGGTGGGATGCTGGCTCAGGCATCGCCTTCTGCAGAGCCCCGAACACCGGGGTGGTCAGCTCTGTCTATGGACGCCTCTCTCATCCCTCCGGCAGTGCCCGGGGGTTGAGTAGTTACCTGTAACCTAGTCTTAACTAGACCTGGGCCGGGGGCGGGGGCGGGGGGGGTCAGTCCTTGAAAACCATGTCACAAGGGTACATCTTCAGGGCCTGGCCCAGGGCTGGTACGCAGTGGACACACTCAACCAGGAGCGGGATGGTCAGCCACCCCGATCACGGGTGGGCGCCCACTCCTGCTAGCCCCTCTGGTGTGCTGGTGGGCAAAGAGCCCAACATTCATGAAACTCACACTGCAGGGGACAAAATACCACGGGGAAATGAATGGATAAGCAGTTAACGGATACATGAACGGCGCAAGATATTCAGAGTGCAGGAGAAGCCAATGATAGAGCGAGCCCGTTACCAGGCCCTGGGCGGAGGCTGAGTGTAGGGGCTGCAGCCTCCCTATCGCCCACCCACCGGACGCTCCAGTTTGGGGATAACCTCTCTCTCCAGCAGCAGTGGGAAGAGGATGCTCTGTCTTACAGAGGAAGTAACTTCCCCTCCCTGTAAAGTGAGCCTCCATCTGCTGTGACCGATGGAGCTGTGACCTCTGCCCTGGAGACGGGGCGTTTGTAGGCTCAGCGTCATCGGAATACCTGGTGAGAATGCCCTTGGTCACCACCCTTCAAAGCTCAATGATCACTGACGTCCTTGAACCCAAGACAGAGGCGCATGCACGTGGCCTCTGGGCAGGCACCGCCCACATCTTCAGAGACGGACATGTGCCCCCTCCCTACCTGTGCCCCCTCCCTACCCTGTACCGAGGAGAAGAGGAGGCAGGATGCTGGGGTCTGGGGCAAGGGCCCCGGTGTGGCTGGCGCACCCAGGCCCAAGGCTGCAGTATTTTATGCAGACAGCCTGGATGCGCCTGGGATGCCTCCTCTCTCCCGGCTCAGAAGGTTCAGTCTCTACCATCCTGAAAGTCTGTGAACACAGCCTGATCCCCACACCCGGCCCAGCGCAGACTCTGAGTCAGAGCAGGAGGGTCGTGGGAGCAGGAGGCCACCTCCTCACACCTCAGGGTCACCACCCAGTCTCAGCTTTTCTGCAGCCCGAATGGACTCGCTTTGCCTAGGGCACCACCACCAAGCAATTTATCAGAACTCGAGACAAACAGCAAGTGTCTCTGCTACCATCTCGTAGCAGCCACTCACCTCTTAGCAAAAGCGGGGAAATCTGGACTGTTGATCCCAAGGACATTAGGAGAAGAGGAAGAACTTTCTAGAGAAGGAGGCACTTAGGCAGAGCCCTAAACGGCCCCCAAAAGGGAGGGAGAATGAAGGAACTGGGCAACAGGACAGTAAAAAAGCAGGGGGCTGCTCCTGAGAAGCGGAGATGCAGTGAGAAGCTGCCGACGGGGGCACAGCCCGCCCCGACCTCCTGCCTCTCTGCACTCGGCGCGTCCCTCGTGGTCCTCCAGTATCAGGGTCTGGAAGTCTCATCACAGCTTCCCGTGGGCACCCACCTGGTGCTCTCTTCCCAAGCACCACACAGGGGTTCCCTTTGCCCCACTATTTTTTCTGACACAAACCGCAAAAAGTTTGTCTAGGAACAAAATGTAAAATAAAGCAAAAAATAGAAGCATGCATCATCCAGTGTTAGGAAACAAAACGAAACTGTCCTGAGTGTTTTGTTTACTTTCCAATCTTTACTGATGGACACATCCAGCCAGGCGAGATGATCAAGGGTAGCAAGCCTGTGCAGAGTGCCGGACCCTCTAAGAAACACAACACAAAATTACAGAAACCAACTAGATACAAACATGAACCTTTACTTCAGATGAGGAAAGAAAACACACTCTGAACATTTGAAAATATATGTATGTATATCTCATCAAATCAAGAAAAAATTACATGATATTTATATCGACAGCCTTTCATACTTCTAAAATTCTCTTTGCTCCTATATTTTTGAGCTGTATCCCTCTCAGACACTTCTTCGTATGATAATTTTGTAACATCATCGCATTGCTCTGTAGAAAAATAGGAATGTAAACGCATTTTGCTGTAATATCATCGATAATAGCCACCACACCTGAAGCTGTTTCTGCGCCTGCAGCCAGGCTGGCCAGGGGCAGTGTCCCTGCCCAGGGGTGCAACCGTCCAGGTCAATTCTGCTTTGCAGCATTATCATCATTGTATTTACATGCTCTGTTATAAAATATAATTAGACTAGGGAGGATTCGTATTTGACTCGCTGTTTTTGAGAAATGAACTCTTATCTCACTGTTTTACACATGCAATGACTGGACACATTTTCCCCTGACCAGCTCCGCACATTCCCAGCCTGGTCCTCACGTGTCCTGGCGGCCTCAAGCGCCATCAGACATTCCCTGTCCTGCATCCTCCCCTGTCCTGCATCCTGATTTCATGACACAGGCTGAGGGGGGTAAGACGCAGCAGATCCTCCGGAGTCATGCCCACCAGGTGCAGCTGGCACCGCTTTGGTGGAAGCGGGCAGAGATTCTCAGAAAACTACCTCCTGTGCTCAGGGACTAAATAAGCCCCAAGCTCCTTCCCTGCGGGAGGGATGGGTGGTGGTGGAGCGGGGAGAGAGGGACAGACAGCAGCGGGGAGTGGCAGAGGCCGACACCTTGGCAGATTCCACACGAAGAACACATGGTCACGCGGACGCGGTGCCAGGAGCTCCCGGGGCCTTGGAGAGATCCTGGAAGGGGGGACCCTGGAGCTGCGGCTTCCTTCTTGTCTCTGCAAACCGTCCCAGAAACTCTGGAAATGCCTGCTCTACTTAGCATGCTATCACCCGTGTTCCCCCTGCTACCCAGAGCTCCTGGCAAGCACGGCTTTAACGGCTGCTTCATCTTTCGGCAAAAGACAGACGACCGTGTTCTCAGCCCCCACTGGTGGGCACTGAGGCTTCATTCTCAACTCCCCTGTTGCCAATCGTGTTCTGTGGGGGTCCGGATGCCCCCTTCGCTGGGGGCCTGGATGATGCTTAACCGGTGGCTCAGCTGGTAAAGAGTCCACCTGCAATGTGGGAGACCCCGGTTCGATCCCTGGGTTGGGGAGATCCCTTGCAGGAGGGAAAAGCTACCCACTCCAGGATTCTTGCCTGGAGAATCCCATGGACTGAGGAGACTGGTGGGCTATAGTCTATGCGGTTGCAAAAAGTCGGACACGACTGAGGACTAAATGCCCACACAAGCTTGGGCTCTACTGCTCAGCTTGCTGAGGAGCCTCGGCCTAGCTCGCCGCTGGCCTGGGGCAGCCTCTGCCGGTAGTGCCGCATCAGCCTTCTTTCCAGACAGAGGAAGCAGGTCCAAGACCCCTCCCGAGCCCCACGGCCGTGCGGGGCTGGCGGGCTTGCCCGCTCCCACGGGCTGCAGCCGCCCTCGGGCTTCTGAAGACAGGGTGTCTTAAGACAGAGTCCCAGCAATGGAACCGCGGGGCTGGTTTGGAAACACTGAGTCTTGGAAACACTGAGTCTCAATTTTTAGCAACCTCCTTTTCAGAAACACTGTAGCAAATTACATTATCACCAGCTACACATGCTGCTTTACCATCTGTACGAAGAAGTGTGTGGAAAACACTCACTAAGAGCTATTGGTAACGGTCCCACGTTAGAAACAGCCTAATGTCCAACAGCAAGTAAATATGTTTATGCTCAAACCATGGGATACCCTCTACAGGAGCAGTCAAGACTGGAATTTCTTTCTCTGTCACTGTATTTTGATCTTCAAGGTACATCGCTAAGTAAAAAGTCAGAAAGACTTGCCCTACACGACCCTCTGCTAGTTTTAAAATAGGCTTCATATGTTTATGAAGACACACGAATGCCGAAAGGAGTAGGAAGCATTTGATTATCACACCAAACTGCTCATAGGAGTCTCCTTTAGGAAGAGAGGAAGGCGGAGAGGAGCAGGGTCTACACGCGTCTAAACTGCTTCTGCTGTTTAAAAAGAATCTATTCACAAATAGAATTTGATTAGATCCACTCTTTAATTAGGAAAAACAGTAAACATTTAAATAATTAAGTTTCCAGTCTACAGAGACACACAGCTCTGCTTAAGATAGTCTGACAACTTGTCTTAATCAATTAACCACCCTCCTCAGCGCCAATTTGGCGTGGAGAGGTTCTTCAGGTTCCCTGCCGATGGAGGGAGGGGGCAGAGACCTCCCGGATGTGCGTCTGCTCGGCTTATCACGACGCCGCTGGGAGGGCCGCGTCTCAACTCAAGGACCCCCGAGAACAGCCCTCGAAGAGCGTGAATGCTGTGGCGGCCTCTCAAGGAGCCGGAGCGGCATCTATGACCGATGCGCGACTCGTCTCCGGCCTCAGAGACGCACGCGCTCGATTCCCTGCAGCCCCTCCCAGAGCAGCCGTGGGAGGAGGCTCTGCTCCGTAACCCTCAATGCAGCCCACCGGGACGTCCACAGGGCGTCTCAGCACGGCAGACTGGCTCATCTCGGTGAAGGACGGCGTGTTTGATGAGGCTGGTGACTCAGAGGTCCCCAAGGCTGCCCTTCTGTCGTATGACAAACTGTCTCCAGTGGAAAACCCCGGCTGACCCCAGGCGCTGTAGGTGTTTGCACCTTAAGAAAATGCCTTGTGAACTCTGCCGTGAGCACACCCCCAGTGTCCACCCATTCGGGCTGGAGATTAGTCATTCTGTGTGAGAACCAGTGGCTCAGGGACGTGGTCCCTCCCTGCAAGCGTCAGCATCTCAGAGGAGTTACAGTGAAAGGTAGGTGCGGGGGTGAGAGCGGAGAAGGCAGGTTCTCTTCTTGGTCACAGTGCCAGGGAGCTGACCTCATTGCTCTGCCAGTTGGCTGGTCAGAACCAGTCTGCAGACCACCGCTGGCCACCTTGACTCAGGACACCAGGGGAACACAGTCTTGAGCCAGCAGCCACGATCCAGCTACAACTCTGCCCTGGAAGGGGGTGGCAGCAACCTTGAGTGGACGGCTAGTGTGTACACACAGCACAGCCAAGGGCGAGGTGGGGGCACATTAGGTGTCAGACCAAGAAGGGGGCTGGCATCACCAGCCCACTTGCACGGTGCCCACAGGTCTTCAGGGCTCCTAGGCCTCAGCATCTCTCACAACCCTTTGGGGCTCCCCGATTCGGGTCCTCCCTGTGAACGTCCAGAATGGGGGCCCTGGGCATCAACACCACGCCCTCAGCTCACCCAGTGGCTTCAGGGCGATGCAGGTTGCAGGTTCACAGCCCTGAAACGCTTGCTCAGGGATGCAGGGACTATTTTTGTAGGAGATGATAAATTATAAAATTTGTTCTAGGCACTGTCATTTTAATTGGGTCATTTGATCTTTGGGTGTGATGCACCCGAAGTGGATTCCAGTCCATCATAGAAATAAGCGGGATGTTTTGGTGAAATTGGCCATGGGCATGTAGCAAAGGGTGTCCAGCCCTGCTGGGCTTCTCTGTTGAATTGCATTCATTTCCAATATCATGGCACCATCTTCGGCTGCTGATGCTGTTGCCAAGCTTCTGACGGCAGAAGCCGCTTGGTCTTCAGGGTGGGCACCACCCTCTGCTCAGCAAGAAGGCACCACTGGGCCCTGGCAGGGGAGCAGGCTCAGCCTGCCTCCAGGGCCCAGTTCCCGAGCACTGATGACAAGCTCTCTCTTGTCTGTGGCCTGAGCAAACTTCATTGTGTCCTAGGTGGACGTGAAGGGGGTGGCCCAGACAGGATTCCAGAAGGGAACATTAATCATGACCCAGAGCCACCACCAGCAGGCTCTGAAATCCCAGTCAAGCAACTTGCCCTATTAACCTTCATAGGCATGGGCGAGAAATGGGCTAAAAGGGTCAGGCCCTCCCCTACAGACTAGCAAGCACCCGTCCAGCCCTTTCTAAAGTGGGGAGTCCTGTCTGTCAAATGCCAGCTTGTCCACATCGCCAGCAGAGCTCAGAGCTGAGCATCCCTTTAGCTCTGGGCTGGTGTAAACCAAATGCCTATGTCCTCAAGCTGAAGGACAGTGCTGGAACATTCTTCCTCTGGAGGCTACCATAGCCCTGCAGTGTCACAAGGGGAATTCTGCCTTCAGAGCAGAGGCCTCTTGGTGGGGGATATTTTCCATCTGCCTTTCTCAACTGGCCCGCAGGGTCAGTGAGTGGACTGGGAAGCAGATCCCTAAGAGCCTGGACTCGAAGAATCCCTAAGCAGACAGGGCAGCGCAGCCAGGGAGAGGTGGCAGGGAAGGGCGGGAGGGGCGGACGTCTGAGGAGGGGTGGCCACGAAGCCAGTGCTGTGTCACAGGCATCACGCATCCCCCCAGTTAAAAAACAAAGTCACATTGTTGAGGACATTTTAGTCTTCTGGGGCTGCTATGATTAATTACCACGAACTGACTTGGTATTGTTCAGTCACCAAGTCGTGTCCAACTCTTTGCAGCCCCATGGACTGCAGCACGCCAGGCCTCCCTGTCCCTTGCCATCTCCCGGAATCTGCCCAAGTTCATGTCCATTGAGTCGGTGATGCCATCCAACCATCTCATCCTCTGTCGTCCCCTTCTCCTCCTGCCTTCAATCTTTCCCAGCGTCAGGGTCTTTTTCAATGAGTCAGTACTTCGCATCAGGTGGCCAAAGTATTGGAGCTTCAGTTTCAGCATCGGTCCTTCTGATGAGTATTCAGGGTGGATTCCTTTAGGGTGGCCTGGTTGGACCTCCTTGCCGTCCAGGGAACTTTCAAAAGCTCTTTCTCCTTTATGGTCCATCTCTCCTCATCTGTACATGACTCCTGGAAAGATCATAGCCTGGACTGTATGGACCCTTGTCAGCAAAGTGATGGCTTTGCTTTTTAATACATTGCCTAGGTTTGTCATGAACTGGTTTAAGCAGCAGAAATTCATTATCTCACAGTCTGGACGCCAAAAGTCCAAAGTCAAGGTGTTAGCCAAGTTTCTGCTGAGTTCTAGGGGATGCTCCTTCCTGCCTCTTCCGGCTCCTAGTGGCTCCAGGCCTCCGTGGCTCGTGGCTGCATCGCACCAGCCTCTGCCTCTGTCTTCACGGGGCCTCGTTTCCTAGGCTTCTGTGCATCCTTCCTTCTCTCATAAGGACACCAGTCACTGGGCTTACAGTTCATCCCAATCCAGGATGATCCCATTTCAAATCCTGAGCTAATATATCTACAAAAACCTGCTTTCCCAGTTAAGTCACATTTTGAGGTTCCTGGTAGACAAAAATTTGGGGGGGACGCTATTCATTTCCATCTTTTTATACAGTCCAGAGGGCTCCAGTGGCCATGTTTGGATGTGAGAGTTGGACCATAAAGAAAGCTGAGCACCAAAGAACTGATGCTTTTGAACTGTGGTGTTGGAGAAGACGCTTGAGAGTCCCTTGGACTGCAAGGAGATCCAACCAGTCCATCCTAAAGAAGATCAGTCCTGGGTGTTCATTGGAAGGACTGATGCTGAAGCTGAAACTCCAATACTTTGGCCACCTGATGCAGAGAGCTGACTCATTTGAAAAGACCCTGATGCTGGGAAAGACTGAAGGAGGGAGAAGGGGACGACAGAGGATGAGATGGTTGGTGGCATCACCGACTCGATGAACGTGAGTTTGAGCAGACTCCTGGATATAGAGGACAGGAAAGCCTGGCGTGCTGCCGTCCACGGGGTCGCAGACAGTCCAACATGACTGAGCGACAACATTCACCCCCACGATACTCCTGAAACAGATTTCTTCCTAGAGGAGGCTACAAGGATGGTTCCTGCTTCTAATTTGATACAGACTGAAACCACCGAGGGGTTTGCACAGGAGAACGGTCAGGAATGAAAACACCGAGACAGGCAAAGGTGTGCCCGCTGCTTGGTCCTCCGAACTGAGAAGGAACCTGGGGCCTAAAGCTGCCCACCTCCTGGTTTGATCCGCAGGTGCAGGGAGAAGTTCTCCTGGAGGCTGGGGATTCCTGGATTCCAGGGTCAGGACCACGAGCCCAGGGCTCGGCCTGTCCACATTCAGGACCCCGTCTCTCCCTCTGGGACTGACCTCCAGCCCTGCCCCTTCACTCCTTCTGCGGCCGCTCCGAGAACCAGTCGAGTCACATCCACTGAGTTGTTTCACAATCAGACCCCTCCTCCCTCCATCCAATCTCATCACACCTGGTTTGATTGCCTTCTGTGCCTGATAAGTGGTTCCCTTAAAAAGGGAAAGAAAATGTTCCTCTTAGCACTTTATCCTTTCATCCCCGCAGATCTCTTTCATGGGAAGCGGCGTAATTAGAAAGGGAAGGAAGGTCTCCTCATGCGGCGTAAATTAAACCCATCCTGGCGACCGGCTGTGTCACTTACCTCTCAGATGTAGAGCTAGGAAATCTAAGCAGGTTTTCAATTTCTCCTAATGTCAAAAAATGGCAATAAAATCAAAACAGAAAAGAAAGGGAGAAGGAGAGAGGCTCAGATGCAGCGTCCGCCCCGAAACTACATCAGGTGTGACTTACTGCCTGAGACACCTTTCTCTGCGGAATTGCCTCCTCCCGCCCCTCGCGCACTGAGACGCTTTCAAAGGCTGAACTTCCGTTTGGAAAAAAATGAAGACTCCTCATCAGTGGCCTCAGCTGCAGGGGACGCTGCTTCCTGGGAACGCGGCACTCCCCCCCCGCAGGGTTCTTGCCAGGGACTCGGGTCCCGCAGGCCCAGCCTGGCTCTCCTGACGCACAGCGCGTGGCGGGCCAGAGGCAGAGCCGGGTCCAAGGTGGCGGGCAGCACGCGGCTCTGGGCAGGGCCCGGCGTCCGGTCTCTTCCCACCTGCAGGGCCTGCAGGGCCCTGGGGATCTCTGCAGACAGAGAGCTGGGGGCGTGCTGCACAGCCCTGGACCCACCCTCAAGATTCCCGGTCTGGGGAACCAGCTGGCGGTTCTGCATTCTAGAAACAAAAGCACAGACAGTGCTTAAACAGTGCCTCGGGCACCAACCCTGAGCGAGGGTCCTCACCGGGAAGGCTAAGGGGTCCCCACCCGAACGGCTGGTCCTCGGGCCAGGAGCGGACGCCCAGTGGACTGAGGTGATGAGGAGCAACGTGGGCCTCCAGGGGCACAGACACAGGCCTGGTGATCGACCACAGTCTCAGGGGGCTCTGACCTGGCCTCCCGGGTGCTCTGCCAGCCTGGGACAGGCAGGCCCTGGTGGGGGAATGGGACGAAGGGCGGAGCAGTGACCCTTCGGGCAGGCACCAGGATCCGGAAGGCGGGCTGAGAAGCAGGCGGGGGGGCGCTCAGTCCACACGGAGAGGGGCCCTGGCGCACCTGCGGTCATGGCCAGTGGCCAGGCGTGCGGAGGCGGCTGTGCCACCAACCAGGGCCCGCGGTGGGGACCAGGGCATCGAGGGAAAGCGCCTGCTGCTCGCGGGGCCTGGAAGCGGGGCTGAGGCCAGCGAGGGGCGGAGGGGAACCTGGGGCAGCCCCGGGCACAGACCTCTCCAGAGGCAGCTCAGGGCCCAGCTTCACGCAGAGGACTAGGGACGTGGGGAGATGCTGGGTGGCTTCAGGGAGGGCGCACGGCAGGGCCTGGGATGTCTCTCCACCCCCGGGGGCTGGGAAGGGCTGGGGAGCAAATGGTCTCCCCAACCCTCTCCTGCTCCTAAGTCCGGAGAGCTCTGGGTGGCACGCATGGCTGGCAGCTTCCTCAGCGCCCATCTCCAGATCTGGTCCAAGACCCATCAAGGGATACTCCGTCCTGGTATGGGACCGCAGCAGCGGGCCCCCACACTGGCTGGCTGTCAGCAGACCACAGAAAGCGCCACCTGGTTATTCGTGGGGAGGTTCCCACCCTCTGAACCCAACACGTGGGGCCCCACTTCAAACTCTGCCCCAGGCAACGGTGCCAGCTTCCCCGGTGGAGTGACGTCCCCTGAGCATCCCAAACTGGCTTAAATCCGCAAGTGTGTTGCTCACGGAGGAGCAGGCAGTGCAGGGCCCTGGACCCAGGTTCAGCTCGGTTCCTCCACCCGGACACGGTCACAGAGGACCCATCTGCTTGGGCCGTGGCCGTCTCCCCTCTGCGGCATCTGCTCTGCCCTGCCCTGGCTACTGGGGGTTTGAGGACACAGATGGGCAAAAAGAAAGGCACAGCAGAGGGTCACGTGGAGGAGGGCAAGACATCCTGTCCTGGAGGCGGGCCCCGCCCCGGGGGTGGGCTCTGCCCCCAGGGGTGGGCTCCCTGTGATGGTCCTCTGACACAGACTCTGCAGGCTCAGCAGCGGGTCAGCTGTGAACAACCAAGGCGTGGCTGCCCCCCCTGAGCGGGTCTCGGCAGGGAGCCATGGATGGAGGAAGAAAGGGCACCAGCATCAGCCTCCACCTCCAAACGCCTGGCCGACAGCTTTGGGGCTGGGGCGAGGGGGAGAGGCGCTGTGACCCCCGCCGGGGCCTGATCCCCTGCAGGCCAGCCCCACCTCCATGCCTGCACAGCCCCGCCCTGTGCCCTCGGGCTCCACGATCCGCACCCCTGGATCACAGGGCCGACCTAGCAACCTGCCGGAGTCGCTGGGTCTGGACCATGCCTTTCTGTGCGCACAGCCGATCCAGAGTCTACAGCCCACAGCCACCTCCCCATCTGCCTCCAGGGACCCTGTCTCCCCTGCTGCCGTCATCCTGGGGCCAGGGCCAGACAGTGGGGGAGCACCCTCACCCAAGCACGAGAGGACCAGTCAACCCGCGGTCCTGACCCATCTCCTTGGCCCGCCGGCTCTCTCGCAGGGGCCACCGTGAAGGCGCTGGACTCGACAAGTCCTCCAGTGGCACTGGCCTCCCCACATGGTCACGAAGTCACCTCTACGAAGTAAGACCTGGACCAGCCTTACCTAAGCCCCCAGGACCTGCAAGAAGGCAGGGCTGGACCGCATCAGCCGCCCTGCGTCCTGTCATCTGAGTCACCTCGTGCCATGCGGGTCAGCAAGCCTGGCCTTCCTCCACCGCCCTCCTCTGAGGCCCCATCCGACAACGCTCCTCCACGAGGGGCCCCTTAAGCCAGTGCCCCTCCTGCAGGGGGACCCCCAGCTTACTGCAACTGGCAAAGCTCCTTGCCCGAGCTGGGCTGTGACAGCGCCATCACCTGAGTTGCCCGGCCACCACGCCTGGGAGGGTCTGCGGGGCTGGCCTGCCCCAGCGAAGCCCCCTGGCTCCGGCCGTGTCCACGTCCACCAGCTCAGCAGAGACTGTGGGTTCCGACCCCAGCTCGGAGCCGACCTCACTGCAGGTGACATCTCAGCAGACAGAGCTCTGTCGTTGGAGTCTAAACAAAAACAGCACTGACATCTGGGTGCTGGGTCACCTGTCCCTGCCCGACCGCTGCTTGGGAGGAAGGAAGACATTCTGGCAGCAGCAAACCCACCGTCTCAGCCCATTCTCACCAAACATGAGGAAACGTGGGAAGCCACGGACCATTCACACACAAACGAAAACCAAATTTACTGATAATTTCTAGTGCAACAGTATGGGAAAGTGCATACCTGCATACTCTAATTATATTCCAAAGCAGGAGTTTTGTTCAAAAATCATTAAGAAATCACCATGAGGACTTGGAGGAATAGACATTTTTAATGCACGCGGCATGATGAATAAAACAATTCTATTATCACAGATGTAAATGTTCTAGATAAATGTACTTAGAAAAATAAATAATCCCTACCACTTGCAAGGCCTGCCAACCTTCTCTGAATAATCACCCAAATTCTGCATGTTCTGACAGCCAGTCACCCCCATCTGTCCCCCCATCACAATGACTGGCACTGTGGACGGCGTCACGATCATTACTGTATGCTATCATTATTTGAATACTTATTAAAAGAAGTTGTGAAATAAAATATTTTAATCTACATAAATTAATCTAAATGAATGTAAGTACTGAATTCATTTTAAGCTGAAAGAATATTTTATGTTTTAATATTAATTTTCAGATACATGCTTTATAGATACCACTCTGTGATATATCACAGTCAGCAATACAACACCTCAGATAGCTGTATCCCAAACACATAGTGTGCCTGGATATTTAGCATTCATGTGTCAGGCTGTATAATGAAACTGCCATGATTTCACTGGGCTGGCCAGAATAACAAAAGGGAGAATTTTGAAATCTAGATAAATAGTTTTCTTTTCCTAGATGCCAGACATGTATTTTTGTAAGGAGCATCAATGGGATAAAGATTGGCAGGAGAAAAATAAAAGGGCTGATCTGAAATTCAGTGTAACACACTCCCAGGCACCCTGACACCCTCTGCTTCCTTTTGGCCCTCACTTCGAGCACACTGGGAGCTCTTCCTGTGCCCATTCTGCATATGTGGGCACTGATGCTGAGGGATGGGCCCCCCAACCCAGGGCTCTGGCTTCACAGGGAGTGTTCACACCAGTGCCTTCTGGCTTCTTGCCACCCCCGCCCCCAACCCTACCCCTCAGCAGAGCGGAGAACATGCCCACCTTACTTTAGTCCCTGCCCAGGGCCACCTCTGGAAGTACCCTCCCTGCAAAGTGCCCTCCAGTACAGAGACAGCAAAACGGTCAAAGCCAAGGGGGACACAGCAGAAAGAGAAGCCAGGCAGTGGGCATCCCAACGTCGCCGAGTCATTTAAACCTGCCGACTCTGACACCGAGGTCACTAAGAACACACTTAGTCCTGGGAGCATCACAGGATGAAATTCCAGGCCAGGAGGAGCCCAGCAGATCTGTCCTGGGGCCAGGGTCTCTCACTCTTCCGCTCTGGGGACCCCTTAACACACCCACTGCCTAGTCCTTCTTCTGGCTTTGCTAACCCCTCTGTCAGGCCCAGGTTACACACATATTCCACTTATTAGGAATAAATTAAATCTGCAGTCAAT
Organism: Connochaetes taurinus; assembly: GCA_006408615.1. Lineage (NCBI taxonomy): Eukaryota > Metazoa > Chordata > Mammalia > Artiodactyla > Bovidae > Connochaetes > Connochaetes taurinus. The sequence goes on from SJXO01000917.1 coordinate 386,587, forward strand.
AATTCATTTTCCAAAAATTAATTTGGGAACAGCAATACCCAGTCCCCAAGTAAAATCAAGTAGGTGTCGAAGCCTGGGCAACCCCAAGCCGTTATTCCACGTCCTTCTTCAGTTTCTCATTTTCCTCCAGTAAAGATTTACAATTTCCATGAAGAGCTGCCACGCACTTTAATGTCTTAATCAAAATAAAATGTCTGGAGACGTTGCGTTCAATCTCCTCTTCCGATTCAGTCCCACTTGGGGACCCTCTGATGCTTGTTTTTGGACTCTGCCTGCAGGGTTCACATCCATGCTCTGAGGATGCCAGCAAAGGGTCCACAGAGGGGCAGGGGAGCCTGGCAAGGGATACTCTGTGGGCAGTGCAATGCAGTCAGGCCAGCAAGGCCCCCAGGGACATTGAGTGGGCAGTGCAGCCGTCGGGATAGCATGGCTCAGCGCTCAATGCCAGAGGCACTATAGCCCTCCAGCTGCAAGTAAAAGAACTAGGCCGGCCTGGAGGGGCCAAGGACCATTCTGGGCCATCATGGGCCCTCAGGCCTCCAGCAGGTAGGACTAGCATTAGACCAGCTGCCCCACATAAGGACAGAGTCGTCACCTGACCTGCAGGTACCCACAGCTCTGTCTTACCATGCCATCAGGCCCCAGGGGGTGATGGAGCACTTCCTGCTGCAATTCCCTTCCTGGTGTTCTGGACCCAAACTGTTATGGGGATCTCTCTCTTAAACACAGCACTTCTAGCTAAACTGACATTCATCATTCGCTGACACCTTTGCTATCAGCTCCACCTCCATCACATCCACCACCACCACCATCAGGATCCTCACCACCACCACCATCACCATCATCATCACCACCACCAACACCACCACCACCATCACCATCATCATCACCACCACCAACACCACCACCACCATCACCATCACCACCACCACCATCACCATCACCACCACCATCACCATCACCATCACCACCACCACCACCATCACCATCACCACCACCACCACCATCACCACCACCACCATCACCACCACCACCATCACCACCACCACCACCACCATCATCACCATCACCATCACAATCACCACCAACACCACCATCACGATCACCACCACACCACCACCACCACCACAATCATCACCACCACCATCACCACCATCACCACCATCACCACCATCACCACCACCATCACCATCATCATCACCACCACAATCACCATCATCATCATCACCACAATCACCATCACCATCATCACCACCATCACCACCACCATCACAATCACCATCACCACCACCATCACCATCATCATCATCACTACCATCATCACCATCACCATCACCACCACCACCATCACCACCACCACCACCACCACCACCATCACCATCACCACCATCACCACCATGACAGCTTCTACTTCCATCTTCAGTATAACTTCTAACATTTTTGCAGCCCTACTGTGTACAAGGCCCTGCATTAATTATTCTCACAGATAGCATTTAATTTAATTCTTCCTTCTACCTTCTGCACTATAAATATCCACATTTTATAGTAAAGAAACCAAAGAAGAGACAGTTAAAGAGACCTTCCTAGGATCATACAACTTTTCCATGGTAAAGCTTAATCCTGAGCCCCAGACCTCTGACTCTAGGACCATGGTGTCTAACCCCTAAACCACTCGGTAGGGCCTAACATAGGGCCCTGACACTGTCCCTTGCTAACCAGTTCCATTCTCCTCATCTTAGCTTGATGTCTCTTCTCTAGCACCAGACTATGATTTCCAGGAAGGCTAGAAGGCCAGTCTTCACTCCCCTTTGGCCCATGGCCTGGACTCCCAGCCAGGTCCCTCTCTTGGGCATCCCTCGACTCTTGCTCGTGTTGCTGTGTCCTGGAACTGAGTTAGAGCTGTTCTGGTCCTCTGGACAGTGGCCGGTTTCCCTGCAGGGAGGGTGGAACCAGCAGAGCCAGTTCTAAACACCCACTTGACCTCGTGCCTCTCCTCCTTGGAGCCTCCCAAGTCCCCCTGAGCACTGCCATGCACATTTGACTATCACTCAACATGGTTCCCATGGAGTGACCCATGGCCAGAGACTCAGCAGAGTCGCAGGGTCACAGAGAGGTCAGGGAGAAAGAAGGGAGTACCTGGAATGCTGACACAGGCAGATGCCCACCAGGGAGTCAGGGTGCCCAGGGGAGAGAGCCCACTCCCCACCAAGGGATCCCGGGAGAAGAGCCCCGATGGGCACACAAGACAGGTCCCGATGGAGCCTCCTCTGTGCCCAGCCGGCCTCTCTCTCTCTCTCTGCCCCATCTGCTCATCTACAGACCCACACACACACAGAAGCAGAAGAGAAGTCTGGGAGACAGTTACCCCCACCCCAACCTGCCACAGTCCATCAGCAAAATGAGACATTTTATAGGGAAATCAGACTACATGCAAACTGACACAGAGATCCACAATAATTGCCGACATGCAGATGAATTAAAGTCCACTCTTGGAGGAGAGCCTGCGTGCATACGCTGTTTCAAGTGTCCATCATTCCAACATCCCCAGGTGTTCTGGGAAAGCCCCCCTCCCCTTTCTGCTCAGGGCCTCAGTGAGGTCCTCCCGGATTCTGAAGTTAGAGGCTGGAGAGCAGGGCTCTCCACTGCAGAAACAGAGCCCCAGGCCTGGAGGGGAGGGGAGGGTTCCATGGACCATCTCCCACGTTTCTGAGACACGACCCTCACCCAGGAAGATCTTGGGGTGACAGGGTTAAGGTGAAATAAAGCAGCTCAGTGAAGTGACGGTGGTGAGTTCCCATAAAGAGAAATCAAGGAAACAATCCCATTTCAATCACATCAAAAAGAATAAAACACCTAAGAATAAGCCTACGTAGATGAGGTAATGGAGGAGGAAATGGCAGCGACTCCAGTGTCCTTGCCTGGAGAGTCCCAGGGACGGCGGAGCCTGCTGGGCTGCAGTCCACGGGGCCGCACAGCGTCGGCCACAGCTGAAGTGACTTAGCAGCAGCAGCAGCAAGCCCACGTAAACGAGGTAATGGAGGAGGAAATGGCAGCCACTCCAGTGTCCTCGCCTGAAAAAGCCCACGGACAGAGGAGCCTGGAAGGCCACAGTCCGAAGGGTCGGAGAGTCAGACAGGACTGACTGAGCACTGAGCAGTGAGGTGAAGAGCCTGCGCTCAGAAGCTGAGAGACTGATGCGAGGAGCTGCACACAACACAGGCACGAGAAGATACGCCGCGTCCTTTGATTGGAAGAACTGACATCGGTAAAAGTATCATAAGAACCCAATAAAATCTATCGATTGACTGCATTCCCTGTCAAAGTACCAATTTTTTAAGAATTAGAACAAATAATTTTAAGATTTGTATGGAATAAATAAATAAATAAAAAATAAAATTTGTATGGAAACACAAAACACAAATAGCTCAGACAACTTGAAGAAAGAACAGAGCTGGAGGAATCAAGCGTCCTGCTTTCAGATTATTTCAGACTACAGACTGATTCCAGACTGATCTCAGACTACAAAGCCACAGTAATCAAAATGGCGTGGTAGCGACACAAAAACAGACACATAAATCAGTGGAACACGATAGACAGCCCAGAAATAAACTCACACACTTTTGATCAACTGGTCTAAAACAAAGGAGGTAAGAATATATAATGGGGAAAATACAGTCTTTTCAATAAGTGATGCTGGGAAAATTGAACAGCTATATGTAAAAGAATGATATTAGAACATTCTTAACGCTATGTACAAAAATAAACTCAAAATGGATTAAAGACTTAAACATAAATTTTACCACTATGAAACTTGGAAAGGAAAACATATGCAGAACACTGACATAAAATCCAGCAATAGGTTGTTTTTTTTTTTTTTAATCTGTCGCCTAAGTTAAAGGAAATACTAGCAAAAATAAACAAATTGGACCTAATTAAACTTAAAAGCTTGCACAGCAAAAGAAACCATCAATAAACAAAAAGACAATCTATGGGCTGGGAGAAAATATTTGCAAATGATATGACTGGTAAGGGCTTAATATTCAAAATATATGTAACAGTTAATACAACTCAACATCACAGAAAGAACAACTTGGATAAAAAATGAACAGAAGACCTGAAGAGACATTTTTCCAAAGAAGACACAGAGATGGCCAGCAGGCAGGTAGAAAGATGCCGGTTCAGATCACAACCTTTAGTGCCTAATTTAAGCTGCAAAAGGAGCTAGGATTTTGATGCAGTTTATTTTGCAGGCAAAGACCTTTAAGACAAAGACCCACGGTGTGGGCAAGTTCAGCATGATGGGAGACCCCTGGGTGGTGGAATGTGGCAGGGCCCAGGACCCATGCCTAGACTTGCTAGAGCCTCACAAATTGCCATGACATGTTACACCTTGAGACACACGGACACCTTCATCCACCTCCCTGACCCAGGGAAGGCATGCGAGGCTGCAGCCCAAGTCTCAGCCAATGGAGGGAGCCTGCAAGAAAGACGATGAATGACTTCCTTCATGCACGCAGCCTGCGTTACAGCACTCAGAGCTTGCAGCTGCTCAGCCACAGGGCAGGAAGTACACAGTCTGAGGAAAATGCCTCTGGACGTGGACTCAGGCCTGAGAGTGGGCCCTGCTTCAGGAAGGGCCAGGCCACCTGGCCACTCAACTGCTGCTCCCGCCTGGACACCCAGGGGCTGGCAGCACCCATTTCTCTGAGAGGATTATGCCAGAACTATAAAACATCCGTCATCAAATAGACCAAAAAGTCCATGGCATTAGTCCCGGGCAAAGCCGTCTTCGTGTTTGTGCTGTATACGACCCTCATAGCCCTTCTTGTTTCTTTCCCAGGTTATGAAACCATGACAGATGACAAGACACACGTAACACAAAGGCCCTGTGCAGACACACAAACACACTTAGGGGCGTGCACCCCCTCTGTGGGAGCCGGGGCTGCCTGGGGAAGCACAGGGAGGGGACTCCACGGAGAAGCAGCTCTGCCCCTCTGGCTGTGTGGCCCCAGGGGAGAGGCACAACCTCTCTGTGCCTCGGCGTCTTCATCTGGAGAGACAACCCCAGTGCCACCTGCCAGTGCCCTCCCTGTGGGCATGCGGGATAAACGCTGTCACTGTGACTATCGTCCTCGTGGGATTATCACAAAGCTTCTCCAGGGAAGCCTGGATTATTTTAGGGAGCACAGTGGCACCCAGAGTTGGCTTACAGAGAATTATATTTCCAGACTGGAAGCTTACATTTCTAGCTGCTGCTGAAAATCTCTCAGCTGAATTTAATTCTTGATTTGGACCTCAGTCTAGCAAAACTCAAAACCACGATGCCCAAAGGCTCTGAGGCTCAAGGTGTAGTGTGGTCACGCCATCCTCATCTCTCAGGTGGACAAGAGACTGTCTCACCCCCGGGTGATGCACTGTGGTGCAAGCAAGGTCAGCCAAGCTGCGTCTGCTTCCTGGTTCCCTCTCTCAGCCTGCTGACAGCATCTTAACTCAGACGGAGACTGGGCAAGAAAGCAGTCCCCTCTCTGCATAGCTCTCAGACACATGGCACCATTTATCTTGCAAAAGAAAAGATCTTGAAAATCCTTCTCAGTGTCCACATTCATGACCTGACATTAAGAGTATCCCAGATGCCTGATGGGAAACTCATTCATCCAGCCGAAAGCATGATGGGAACTTTCATTCATTTAGAAATGCCACCTGTAACATGAAAATTACTAGACCTCACCAAATGAACTTATAATTAAATTTAGCCTCCGAAAAGGAATGGAAAATAAGAGAGGCAAGTTTCCAAATTTGACAAGTGTGTATTATAGAGAATTCTTTGAAGGGTCTCTGGGTCCCTCTAATTTGCACACACACAAGTCTGCTGTTCCAAGATTCTTAATTATACCTGAAACTACTAAATTAGGCCTGTTGTTTACTGATGGCTAATAAAACAACTAATTAACTTGTGAAGGCTGTAAGTAACCATAGATGCAAATAAAAGCTCATTTTACAATAAGGTGAAAATTGCTAAGACATGAATAGTTAGGATGGTTTAAGAGGAGACGGTTGGCGCAAGCCTGAGTGACACGTGCTATGACAAGTGACAAGGTGCCCCATGTGGGGCCACGTCCCTGGAGTGCTCTTTACAGAAAGGCTCCCAATCCATCCTCCCTGTACCCGCTGCTCAACCTTCAGCTCTTCAGGCATCTGCAGATTTCAGGCACTATGTGCCTGCGTGCTCAGCTGCTTCAGTCGCTTCAGACTCTTCGCAATCCCATGGGCTCTAGCCCGCCAGGCTCCTCTGTCCATTGAATTCTCCAGGCAAGAACACTGGAGTGTGTTGCCATTTTTCTCTCCAGGGGGGGTCTTTCTGACCCAGGGATCGAAGCCTTATCTCCTGCATGGCAGGTAGGTTCTTTACCACTCAGCCACCTGGGAAGTCCATTTCAGTCACTAATGAGCCCCCAATGCTCTTTTGTATTCCTGTGAGATGGGCAGCCCAGAAAACCATTTCCTAATCAGCCTCCATCAGAAGTGGCATCAGCAATGCGGGCGCTGAGGAGTGGCTGCGGCACCCCCTCTCAGAGGCCAGGTAGGACCACCTGCCTGTGGCCAGCACAGCCCTAACACCTGTAATGTGTCAGATTTCATGGTGGGAAGAAGGATCACCCAGACTCTGCAGAATCAGCACTGGCATGTAGACTATCCTGAGCTGCTGGGAGGCTGGAGATCTGGACATTTCTACAGAAACTCAAACACTGCAACAAATATAATCAGAGTTATAGCTCATGTTATAAAATAATTCTCCACTAGGATGAGCCATTTGCATCCATTCTATAAAGTATTTGGGCTTCCCTGGTGACAGGTGGTAAAGAATTTTCCTGCAATGTGGGAGACCCAGGTTTGATCCCTGGGTCTAGGAAGATGCCCTGGAAAAGGGAATGGCTACCCACTCCAGTATTCTTGCCTACAGAATCCCATGGACAGAGAAGCCTGATGGGTTAGAGTCCATGGGGTTGCAGAGAGTGGGGACACCACTGAGGAACTAACATTATAAGGCACTTGCATGGATCCAATCAGTCCATCCTAAAGGAGATCAGCCTGAATATTCACTGGAAGGACTGATGCTGAAGCTGGAGTGCCAATCCTTTGGCCACCAGATGCAAAGAGCTAACTCACTGGAAGAGACCCTGATGCTGGGAAAGATTGAGGGAAGGAGGAGAAGGGGATGACAGAGGATGAGATGGTTGGATGGCATCACTGACCTAATGGACAAGAGTTTGAGCAAGCTCCGGATGTTGGTAATAGGCAGGGAAGCCTGGCATGCTGCAGTTCATGGGGTCACAAAGTCGGACACAACTGAGCAAGTGAACAGGAATACCATATGCTTCTGTTCCTCAAATTCCTAGTGAAATATCGGAGAGCAGCTAAGAGCTCAGACTCCAGGAGCTCTGCAGCCTCAGTCAGGCTCCGGCTGAGCTGCCCTCTGTCCGTCCAGCCAGGCTGCATCTGGTCCCTTCCTGCAGATCTGGACAAACTCCAGAGCCGTGACCAGGGCAGCTGGGAAGTGTCGATGAATTCACTTAAGGAAAGCACTTAGAAGGGCACCTGGCTCCAGGTGAGCCCTGAACAAACGCAATCGCTGTATCCTGCTCTCTGCTCTGTTTGCTGAACAAATGCCTGATTCAAGGAGCAATTTACAAAAGAACGTGAGAACTTAGGTCAGCAGAAGCTTAGGGCTGCTGGTGTGCCGCGCTCTGGGGATGAAAGGGAGGAAAACGGGATACCTGCCCCATGAGAGGCCAGGATGCACAGCAGGAGGACCAGTTCCCTGGGTCCTGAGAAGCCTTCCGGGTACCGGTCTATCCTGCATCAAGGATGCTGTGAGCCTCAAACCCAGCAGGGGTTCCCTGTGTGTGTAAGGACGGCTGCGGCTGCTGCTGCTGCTGCTGCTGCTGCTGAGTCGCTTCAGTGATGGCTGCTGCTGCTGCTGCTGCTGAGTCGCTTCAGTCGTGTCCGACTCTGTGCGACCCCAGAGACGGCAGCCCACCAGGCTTCCCCGTCCCTGGGATTCTCCAGGCAAGAACACTGGAGTGGGTTGCCATTTCCTTCTCCAATGCATGAAAGTAAAAAGTGAAAGTGAGGTCGCTCAGTCATGTCCGACTCTTAGCGACACCATGGACTACAGCCTACCAGGCTCCTCCATCCATGGATTTTCCAGGCAAGAGCACTGGAGTGGGGCGCCATGGGGATGTGCTTTAATGCAAAACTAACAAAACAAAACCCAGCGACCCTGTTGACTGAAGAACTGGGCTTTTTTGGTGTGTGTTCACCAACTCAATGGACATGAGTTTGAGTAAACTCCGGGAGTTGATGATGGACAGGGAGGCCTGGCGTGCTGCAGCCCATGGGGTCGCGAAGAGTTGGACACGACGAAGCAGCTGAACTGAACTGAACTGAGAGAGCTGATGCATGAAGGTCAGTAGAAAACATTCGTAAGAAAACAAACCCCCAGTCAGCCCAGGGCAGGAGGTTCCAGCTCCACTGACCATGGTGGGTAATACCTACTGGCGGCGTTTATGAAAAGACACACTTTGTGCCAACCTCGAGTCGGCCGTGGGAGGTGTGCCCCTTGCATTGTCCTAGAAGGCGTGTGCCTTTGCCCATGGCTGCAAGGGGAAGACGCTGTGGTCCAGAGACCCTGGCTGGTGGCAAAGGAGACGGGGGAGGGGGCAAGGGGGCAGGATGGAAGCAGGTCTGGATCTGAGACACAGACCTGGCTGGTGTCCTGCTGCCTGCAGAGCATCCCCGCGTGTAACCTTCCCGCTAACAGGGAGGGTGCTAGTGCGCCTGGAAGCCAGGAAGGTGCCCACGTGGCAAAGCCGGGAGGAAAGGGGACCGCTCTGACCCGACCCCAGGCGGTGCTGGCTTCCTAATCAAGGAGGAAACAGCCCATCCCCAGGGCATGGGCCGCAGGCAGAGCCGGTGGCCGCGATGCTGGGACTATCAGAAGCAGACTCTTCCCCGCGCGTCACCCTCCTGGCTCTCAGCCTTCCTGTCTCCCCGAGCGTGCTCCCTGGCCCACTGACTTGCATCGCTGTAACCATACATGCCTCTTGTTGTATCTCTCCGCAAAGTTCTGTGCGTGCCGTGTTAGAAAGTGCCGATACATTGCTTCCCTGGTGGCTCAGCTGGTGAAGAATCCACCCGCAATGTGGGAGACCTGGGTTTGAATTCTGGGTTGGGAAGATCCTCTGGAAAAGGAAAAGGCTGCCCACTCCAGGATTCTGGCCTGGAGGCCTCCACGGACTGCACAGTCCACGGGGTTGCAAAGAGCCGGATACGAGTGAGTGGTTTTTACTTTGACTTTCGATACATCTAAGAGAAATGAAATTGCTAGAGATACTGTTTCTACAGCACCCGGGAGAAGAGCCGGTCGCCCTGTTGGCTGCCCGCTGTCGCACTGGGATCAAAGCTGCCAGTCACTCTTGCTGCAGTGACCCTGGCAGTTTCTGGCTTGGGAGATGTCACGACACTTCACGTTGACAAAGTTTTCACATGAGAACTCCAGAAAGTTCAGACCTGGCCAAACTTGAAGCCTCTTTTGGAACCGTCTCTCTATTTCAACCTGTTGATTTTGTGCACTGAATGTAGGAAGTTGAAGCATCAGTGGTTTAGAAATGAGCCAGCCCATCACCTGGACCTCTTCTCGTCTGGAAGCCCATCACAAAAGCACAAAGACCAGCTGCCGTCAAACAAGGTGGGAAGGGAGAGGTCAGGGAGATTGTGAGGGCTGCTGGCTTGTGGACAGCCCCCTGGGAGAGACCCCGCACTCACGCAGCCCCCCCCCAACGCACCTGAGTCTGCGACCAGCCACCGGACCCACTGTGTCCCCGCTCCTGACGGCTCAGGTTAGAAGGGCCCACAGTTGGGAAATGAGACCCCAATTCACAGGGAAGCTCCTGCTCGTGTTGCCTCCTAAGCACAGGATTTTGGGGAGAAGCACCCCAGCCCTGGGGGGACAGAGCTGTAGGACAGCTTCCATGAATTTTGACTCAAGGGAAGAAAGCTTATCATTCAATCCACGCATCTCCCATTGTGTCGCTTCTATCTCCTTACATTGGTTTACAAGTGTCAGTGAGATTTCTCAGGTAGATTCCAAGAATGTCTATCTCTTAGCCATCCTGCACCTCTCGATGGGACTCTCCCTTTAAATCTGTCAGATGACTCCTGTACACCTGGAGCCGTTTGTCTATGCCTCTCATAGGGCCGTTGGCCATCGTGCCATCACGTGCACACCAAGCGCCAGTTCTCTCCAAGCACCGTGGAGACACCATCCGCCCCACAGCAGCTCTTGGAGAAACATTCTAGTGCTTCAATTTATAAATGAGATGGTAAAGTGGCATCAGGAATATGGGGGGGGGGTCCCCCAGGATCCCCTGGGCTGGAGGGACTGTCAGTATAAAGGGACATTTGGGCAAAGCTAAGTGGATTTTTGGAGGGGCTCTGCTGTCTCAGATGGACCCAAATCACTTCTAAGACACCAGGCTGTCCTCCGCAGACACACGCACACTCCTGGTGGCCCAGGTGAGTTACAGCCTCACTGAACGCCTACGGAGCGACCAGACCCTGCTGCCCTGGTAGCCCTTGTCCCTGAGAGACGGGGTCCCGCCCACCCTAGGACCCTGACTCCTCCCTCCCGTCCATCCTCAGACCCCGACTCCTCCCTTTCATCCATCCTCAGACCCTGACTGCTCCCACCAGCCCATTCTCAGACCCTGACTCCTCCCTTCCATCCATCCTCTGACCCTGACTCCTCCCTTCCGTCCATCCTTGGAACCCGACTCCTCCCTTCCACCCATCCTCAGACCCTGACTCCTCCCTTCCACCCGTCCTCAGACCCTGACTTCTCCCGTCAGCCCATCCTCAGACCCTGACTCTTCCCTTTCACCCATCCTCAGACCCTGACTTCTCCCACCAGCCCATCCTCAAACCCTGACTCCTCCCGTCCATCCTCAGACCTTGACTCCTCCCTTCCGTCCATCCTTGGAACCTAACTCCTCTCTTCCGTCCATCCTCAGACCCCAACTCCTCCTATCCATCCTCAGACCCTGACTCCTCCCACCCGTCCACCCTCAGACCCTGACTCCTCCCAACTGTCTATCCTCAGACCCTGACTTCTCCTGCCCGTTCATCATCAGACCCTGACCCTCCCACTTGCCACACTCTGGGGGCCCTGGCCATCCTCAGCCCTCCCACAGACAGCACACAGGGTGGCCGGTCGGTAGATCTCTGGTCTCAGTGGTCCCCACCAGCACCAGGCTGCCTGGACATTTCGCTGTCTCCCAGGGGATGCCTGTGCCTGGTCTCAGAGCCTGGCACAGAGTGGGTGCTCAGAAAATATATGCTGGAAGGTGAGGGACTCTTGGCTCAAGACCACCCTGCAGTCATGGCCCCGGACCCTAAGCAACATGGGGTGTGGCGCTCAGGCCCCGGGGTGGCTCCCTCACTGCCCTGCCCATGTCCCCACTTTTCCCAGGAAGGCTTTCCCAGCCAGCCCCACCCCTCAGGTACCTCCAGGGAAGAGTCCTCTGATGGACGGCTCCCCAAGGCCACAGCCCCGGGGGTTAGGAATCTCCTATTTATGCCACACTAAGCAATTTAAACCAGACTTGTCACTATAAGACAGTGCCACATCACAAGTGGAAAGCAAAATTAAAGTCAATAGTTACCTTTATGCTGTGGCTGAAAGACCACCCTCTGCTGCCCTGGGACCCTCCTGATGGGTAGGCTGAACCGCAGCCCTGGTGGAGCTCTGCCTGCTGGGCAGATCCTGGCTGAGCAGAGCACAGGACACACCCTCACACACACGCACACACCCTCACCCTCACACACACACCCTCACCCACACACATCCCATGTGGGCACACACACACATGCACACACCCTCACCCTTACACACACACACACACACACACACACACATGCACACACACCCTCACACACATACACACGCACACACACTGCCTGGATGCTGCCACCCTGCCTCTGTGACCGGGGAAACGTGTCGGGTTCTCACTCCACTGAGCCACTGGCAAAACACAAACAAAACACAGAACAGCAGCCGGCAGTGCCAACAACCCCCTCAGAGCCCCCCATCCTTTCCACGCTCAACCCCCGGCTGCCAGGCCCTTTCTTCATGTTCTACTTCAGGGTCAGGAGCCCGGGCCCGCACAGCCTGGATTTCAGTGCTGGACTCACCCCCTGGGAGTCCCTCCAGAAGGGACGGCTTCAGCTTCTGTAAACTGGAGACAGGACCAGCGCCTTTCCCTGAGCTTGTTCTGAGGCCACAGGAGGCCAGACGTATAAAGAGTACATGTCACAAAGTAAGTACTTAATACTTGTTGAATTAACACTTAGTGAAGTGAGTGCTGAATAATTGCTCTGTAACCGTGACACCGCAACGCTGGCTAATGCCCTAGACTCAATCAACCGCCCGAGCATGAACCGACCAGGGAGGCTGTTCCCCGTGGGCCTGGATGATCAGAGGATGAACAGAGAGGACATTCGGCTGACAGCCTCCTCTCTGCAGACATCAGAAAACTGACTCCAGGACCCGAGGGTGGTGGGCAGGTCACCCCAGTTGCAGAGCAGCAGCTTCTGTCTCCAGGTAGCAGATGAGGATGGGGTCCCTGGTCTCCCAGGAAGAAGAGAGTGAATTAGACCGTGGTTTTTTCCCTGTGACTGAGACTCAGCATCCCACTCAATCCTCTAGAAAGCATTCAGCCCAAGGAAACAATGATCATTCCAACATTCAACAACTGATTTCCGAGAAAGCACACACTCCAAATTTTCAAACCTATGCTTTTCAGAGACATTTTGAGCAGAATGCATCTTAAAATTTTATCAAGGAAATCATCTCTTTTTTAGCAGCAGATTGCATGGGTAAGGCCAACTTTATATTTCTATGCATTTATAAGGATTCCCAAAGGACATATTTTCTGTGAATTAAAAAATTTCACCATGTTTCTCCTTTTATGTTACACTAGTCTAACTGTGTACATACAAAGGCATTTTCTATTCTGAGAAGCTGTTGCTGGTTAAGGAGGAGACGGGTGGCAAGGAGACTGAGTTCCAAGATGACAACACCAGGACTCAGAACCATGGGGCTCTTCTCTCAGTGTCATCCTCTGCAGAGACCTCCAAGGCATGCCCTGGGGAGCAGTCCTCCAGGGAGAGGGCAAGGAAGGCCGCAGACAGAGACTCTGCCAAGGAAGAAAGAACAGTGTCCCCAGAAACCCCCCTGCATAGCAGAAGGCAGCCTGAGAAAGAGGGGTCTTCCAGCCACGTCCCCAAGCCAGAGATTTCTAAATGGTGTATAACACACACTCGGCATCCACAAGCAATAAACTCATAAAAATTTCCAAATAGGCTAAAACTTATAGGTAGTATCACCATCTATTAAAAACAGATTCAAAACGCACCATTTTTCCACAGCTGACCACGTCCCCAGGCGGACACTCCACACAGACTCCGGGATGCATCACCCCAGACAAAAGGCTACGTGGCTGCTCACCTGTGGCCTTCACATCCTCCAGGAAGCAGTGGGGGTCCCTCTGCAGAAGGCTTGCCCTGCCTCGCTGTGTGGCCACCCCATCCCCTGGGACCCCAACCTGCAGGGTGACGGCCTGACCTTGGGCATGGGGTGCTCCCTGCTTGCTACCTGTGCCCTCCCAGGTCCTAGTCCTCAGAGGGCATGGAAAGACACCCTTCCCCCCAAAACCTGGGAGTCATCCACATCCTGGAACAGCCCAAACCAGGAGCCCACCTGTGCACCACGTCAGGCAGGAAAAAAAATGGGGATTTCCTCCTGGCCTCCCTGGCCCGAATCCCTCTCCCAGCTCTCCCAGATAAAAAGTCAGAAAACACTGCAAATCTCTTCAAATAACCAAAAAGAAAAAGCAAATCTGGCAAGTTCCAATCTTGATAAAATCACAGTTTCTACCCTAATCAGGGCACCTCTGCTTTAGGAATTCTGAGACAGTGATAAGTAGAACGGGCTTTACGACTGCTGGATACAGTAATCCTGACTTGGAGAGACGGCAACATGGTTTGTAATGACACTAACTCACCCTACTCTGCAGTCTGTCACGCACCAAGCACTGTTGCTCATTAAGCCATCTGTGTGTCATCGAGCAGGAACCTGGGATCCCATTTCACAGATGGATACACAGAGGTGCTGGGGGCACAGCCCCTGCTCAGCACCCAAGCCGATAGCATCAGGATTCCGGCTCACTCCCCTCAGACGCCAGAGCTCAGGCATCCTTCTGCCTGGTGCAGAATATTATTACTTTCTGATTAAATATCAGGTGCCTGATAGTATTAATATCTTATCTGAGAACAAAGACCACGGGGACAGCAGCACTGATACCGGGGGATGGAGCTTCTGTGTGCAGGACCACGTGCCCCAGACATGAAGGTCCAACAGCAAAGCCCAGAAGGTGGCCTGGCCGCGCTGCTCAGGTCAAATCGTCAGTGAGGGTCAAGAGGACTGGCTCCTAGGAGACCCCACATCTACCCACACAGGTACAGTCAGACGGGGGGTGGGGGAGAACACAGGAGACCCCGCGTCTACCCACACAGGTACAGTCAGACGGGGGGTGGGGGAGAACACAGGAGACCCCGCGTCTACCCACACAGGTACAGTCAGACGGGGGGTGGGGGAGAACACAGGAGACCCCGTGTCTACCCTCACAGGTACAGTCAGACAGGGGGTAGGGGATAACACAGAAGACCCCGCATCTACCCACACAGGTACAGTCAGAATGGGGGGGTGGGGAGAACACAGGAGACCCCATATCTACCCTTACAGGAATAGTCAGATCAAGGGTTGGGGGAGAACACAGGAGACCCCATGTCACCCTCACAGGAACAGTCAGGATGGGGGGTGGGGAGAACCCAGGAGAGCCCTTGTCACCCTCACAAGAACAGTTGGAACGAGGGGTGGAGGAGAATACAGGAGAGCCCACGTCACCCTCACAGGAACAGTCGGGACGAGGGGTGGGGGAGAATACAGGAGAGCCCACGTCACCCTCACAGGAACAGTCAGGACAGCGCAGGGAGAACACAGGCTGTCCTCTTTTCCCTCGTGTTCTTCACGTCACGGTTCCAAGGACTCCAGTTCAGAGCGCAGCCTTCTTGACACTCACATTTGTTTTTATTCCAGACAAGGGCATCTTTTAATTAATTTCAAGACCTACTCACCATTTAATGCTGACAACCAAAGCAACACGTCAGAAGGAAACCCTAAAATCTCACAGCTTGTACAGAAGCACCTCTCTCCCTGGGATTCTCAGGGCAAGAATACTGGGGTGGGCCGCCATTCCCCTCTCCAGGGGATCTTCCCGACCCAGGGATTATGCAGGCGGATTCTTTATCATCGGAGCCACCAGGGAAGCGATTCCTTCAACAAACCAGAATAAGGACCCCCATCACCGCACAGCCCTGCACACCCCCCAGCAACCCTCACGTGGGTAATGCTATGATCCATGGGTGTCTAACGACACCCAAAGTTAGAGAAAATTAGTGTTCTCAGCCTCACCGGGGCAGATTCAAAATCTATGATGGGTTTCGATCATCCTGATGAGACAAACTCAATGGACATGAGTTTGAGCGAGCTCCGGGAGTTGGTGATGGGCAGGGATGCCTGGCGTGCTGCAGTCCACTGGGTCTCAAAGAGTCGGACACAAGTGAGCAGCTGAACGACAACAATGAGAGAAAATGACCTGAATGAGACGCCCCTCAGAGTCACATACTCTAGACTCCAAACACAGATGCCCCTTAACAGCTAACTTGCCTGATACTTTTCCACTCAGCGGAATTCTAGTCAGTCCCAGACAGGTGACCACCTTTCAAAGAAGAGAGAAGAATGTAGAAAAGGATAGGGCTTTCAAGTTATCATTCAGGGCCATAAAACTTAAGCACACGGCTCGGAAATCTGCATTCAGAAGGGGCAGGTTTTCTGTTCCTTGGCTAAGCAACTGAAGCGTGGTCTTATTAAGCAGACAACTAGAGGAAGTGAGAAATAATGCAACAGCTGCTGTGAAAGAGAAAAATACATCCGCAAATTCACTTTCAAGGCATTCAAGGTAAATTAGCCACATAGTAAATACATGTAATCAAAAATAATTATAGTTTATAAGTTTAAAAGCCCAGGCAGTGAAAACTCAGTTCATTTTGAACAAAGAGGAATCCTGTTTTTGCCTAGGGGCATATGGACAGAGAAAATGCTGTTTTTTAATGTTTGTGCAAAATTTGGAAGGAATTGTGATTTTCTGCTTCAAAATAAAAGCACAGAAACCAAACAAATGCTGGACTGTGGGTGTTCGTACCCCTGCTGGCTTCAGCTCCCAGGAGGGCTGGGGCAGGGAGGAAGTGCCCCTTCCCCTCCCGGGGATTCACCTGCTTCCCCAGGTGGTCCCCTGCCTTTGGCCTCCTCACCACAGCCAGGCTGGAGACCCCAGGAGAGAGTCAACTGCCTCAAAGGGCTGCTTCCAGACCTTTCCATGGATGTAGCCACGGGTCTCTGGCAGGGAGCTTTCCTTCAACCAGGAGTCACCACCCGGAATGGAAATGGGGCTCCTGTCCCCCTGGGGGGCACCCACCTCTGTGCCCCAGGCAGGACAGTCTAGGAAAGACCACCCCCATGTCTCATCCTCCCAGGTGGGGCTCGGAACTGGGAAACCGACGAGCAGAACGCACTTGGGGTCAAGAGGTGTGGGCGCAGGTGGGCGGAGCTGACCCCGCCGCAGTCTCAGGTTATGCCCCCTCCCAGGTGGGCCGTAGCCCCCCGTGTCAGGGCGGGGGCCGGGGGGGTGCCCGCCCCACCTCCACACGCACCTGACCCAGACCTGGGATGGCGACACCAAGAACCAGCACATCCGCGATCACAGATAACCTGTGGTTTTCTGAACAGATCTCTCTGCTCAGCCAAACAACCAGCCCGGACAGCACGTAAGAATCCGTCAGGCTGACTGTCTCTGAACTGGCCATTAAGGACTGAATAGATGGGCGTGTTACAGACGTGAGCACACGGCCGAGGAGGAGCAATGTGATTCTCACAAAAAGATTCTAGTCATACTCGTTAAAACATTGATGTTCCCTATTCCTCACTTTTTCACAGGAAAGGGAAACTGTGCTCGTGGTGTCTGTCTAGCCCTGGAGTATTCATCTGAGCACGCATCTTCAAAGTCGAATTGAGAACCTTCTCTTCGACCTGAGAAAACTCCAAACTGGGGCTCAGCTGGCAGGACGTTCACGGCCCCACCCCACCTTGCCTCGACACCTCAGGTCCTTGCTGGGGCCCAGCAGGCTCCCGCCTGCAGCTGGCAGGGCCTGAGACTCCCCAGGAACACGTCCTCACCCACTCACTGTCCCCTGTCCCCCAGGGCCACCCTCCTGAACGCGCCCGCAGCCCAGCCAGGCTGCCTTCAGACCTTGGCCTTGGTTTCCTCCAAGACCTATTACCCTGAACACCAATGCACGGGTAACACAGCAGTAAACAGTAACCTGCTCGTCAGTGCCCCGACAGACTCACAGGAGAACTAGAAATGGGGCTGATCGCCTCCATGAGCAGTGGGCACCAAACACACTAAGACCAGGTTCTCGCTTGTTACGGACAGAAAGACATGTGGGAGACAGAGGGCACGTGTGTGCATAGCGTGTGTTTATAGGGAAGCCCAGAAGGCTGCCCACGACACTCCCACGAGGACCGGCCGTGTTCCCAGGGAGTGAGGTCAGACAGGACCCACGTGTTTTCATGCCCACCGTGTTTGGACTACCTCCCCAGCACACGTGACTTTTGTCCTCAATCCTGATGGCCACTGCACCCCTCTTCTGCCCACCCACTTCCTCCCGGGCCACCAGCCCCACCCCGGCTCCACAGAGGGGACCGACTGAAGAAGCAGAGTCTGGGCAGTTTTCATCTGCAGCAAATCTGGGGCAGGTGGTGAGGCACCGAGTAAAACAACTGTTTTGCAAAAGAGACAAAGATTCTGCCAGCTGGTGAGACTGGTGGTCCCCACTGGAGGGGGGACACACTGACTCGGCTCAGCAAAGCCATCGGCTCCACGGGCCACAAAGCCCAGGCTGGACGGGTTGTCAGCAGGCCTGCTGGATGGCAGCCGCTCCCACCCCCCGGGGATAGCTCAGAGGGCCCTGGGAGCCCCTCAGGGCCGGGCTCCCTGGCCACAGAGAGAGGCTGGCCTGCAGCCCCGGGAAGGCTGACTGGCACACGGCGGGCAGTGTCAGGGACCGAGGGGAACAGTGTGCCCCACGCCAGCACAGAGGGGACTCCGGGGGGAGACATGGTTTGGGTTGAAATCCAGCACTTGCACCTGCTTGGGGTGCAGGAAACAGACCCTAGGAGCCGCCACCCAAAGTACGAGAGCAGAGTCAGCAGGTGTGGCCAGCCCGTGGTCGTGTCCAGGGGCCACAGCTGGCGTGACCCTCGGATCTGGAGCTGGACTTCTGCCAGGCCAGGAGGACTCGGCCACCGTGTGCATCCCAAGGGGAGGTGGCCCTCCACCGGGGTCACCATGGACGCCACAGCAGGCCTGGGAAAGGCAGCCTTGATTTTAGGGTGGGTGACGCGAAGCCTCTCCTACAGGAGAAAGCGACCAGGTCACCCAGCTGCTCCCCGGGGGTCCCCCTCTGTGATAATACAACCGTGGTTGGCAAATGAACAAGTCAGGCTTGGGCTCCTGTGCCAGCAGGCTTTCTCCCTCTCACGCGTCTGTGTCCTCGTGACGGGGAGCACCTGTTAGGCTACCCCTGGTCCTGTGACTGCCAGGCAACCTCTCAACTTGCTGAGCAGCTGCCCAGCTGACGCTTACTGCTGCCCAATGCCAGAATTTTGCTATTTGTTACGCAGCATCACTGGGAGGTTAGCTAGCTGATACACCTCAAGTGCCTAAAGTCAGCACAGGCACACATGTGCCTCCCAGAGGAGGGTGTGAGAAAGCCTGGGCAACTGAGTCCATCTCCTGTGCTTTGGTGCACAGCTCATTTTGCTTGATGAATGCTGAAGAAAAGTTTTAAAATACTTCTGTTCTTTCTCTTTTAAATTTCAGCGCGCAGGGAATTGCCAAGGAAGAGCCGTTGTGTTCTAACAGAGCTGACTCCTCTAGGAGCATGTGCACAGAGCGCTGTCTGCCGGGAGCTGCTCAATCAACAGTGCCTGGAAACCCTTCCGTCTCAGCTCCCTCACACGAGTGGCCGCCTCCAGCTCACAAGACAGGAGTCCGAGGATAGAGACTGGCTTCGCGAAATTCCCCACCAGCCTCCAGCCTCTGCGTCTGAAAAGCACTGTGTGTGCTTGGTACTTCAGGTCACTCTGCAGTACTGGTAGGCAGCTTTATCAAAAGGTCACATGAAAGATGGAGTTATAAATTACTGCCAGATTTAAAACTTACAAAAATCACAGCTCTGCTGAGAGTCAATTTCCTATGTCCTGAGACTACTGACTCCCCCAGGAGAAAGTGTCCGTCACAGGATACCCATGTCTTTTAAGGAAGTGATACAATTTCCCAAAATGTTTTCCGGAAGGTACCTTACTCTGCTGACAGCAGCCTCTGTTCCCACCACCCTCTCCTGCAGTAGGTAATACAATGCAGAAGGGAAGGCAGGAGCCACAGAATGAAATACTGAGATCATGTTAAAAATTTCCATTTTTGATTATTAGATTATTTTTTATTATTTGAGTATTATTTTGATTATTTTATACTTTCATTAACTTATGCATTTCAACTTTTGATCCCTGTATTCATAACACTATATTTTTTTATCAATAAGAGATACTATTTATGTTGAGTGCTAAATCCCTTCAGTTGTGTCCAACTCTTTGCGACCCTCTGGAATGTAGCCTGCCAGGCTCCTCTGTCCATGGGATTTTCCAGGCAAGAATACTGGAGTGGGTTGCCATTTCCTCCCCCAGGGGATCTTCCTGACCCAGGGATCGAGCCTGCCTCTCTCGTGTCTCTTGCATTGGCAGGCGGGTTCTTTACCACAGTGCATGTACATACAAAATTCAGATTAAGCACTCAAGTGTTTCTGGCTTTTTGTGACTTTCCTCTCTCATTTCTACACTTTACTGAATTCTTTTCTCTCCAGATGTTTTCCCCAGTTAGCACTATTTTTCTATGTCGTTTACATCCATTTTTAATAGTACATTAAAACATAAAATGTGAAACTATCAAATACATATATATTACAGTAAAAAAAAAAAGAATCTGTACTTCCCATTCAACTTATATGAGGTTATTTAATTCTTTAAAAATTCTTGGAAGCAGATCATCAGGTATTTTTATTTTGATTATTTCCTGCTCCAATCAGTCCTAATCCACTGAATCCCAAAGATCCAATGTACCTTGCAAGTTCACTGTTGGAAATAGATTTCATAGTAAAATAAGCTAATTTCACTAATGCAATTTCATGAATGACTGCGATGATAAATAATATTTTTGCAATTTATCACTAGCTGTTAAGCACACCAAATTGCTGAAATTGTGGAATGAAATATGAAGCCTATGGAGCAAAATCATTACAAGCTCTAATGTGGAAGTTTTGAGGAGACAAGGGCTTCCTGGCCTGTAGACAGGACTGACGGGGATCAGGGGTTAGCTGCTAGCCCCGGGAGCCATCTCTGAAGGTGGCGTTTGCATCCTCCTATCACAGCAGCATAGCTTTCAGCACGTCTGTAGCTTAAATGTGACATCTATTCGATCACGGCCACCCCCACTGGGTGGAAGAGCTGTGAATCTTTTAATCAGCTCTCTCCCTGCATTGGATCACGGTGGTGGGTGACCCAGGGTAAGGACACTGCATAGAAGCAACCGTGTCTGGGAGGAGAATCCACCAGGAGCTCAGACTCCGAGAAGAGAGGCACGAGAGCAGGTGAGTGAGAGCGTCTCTAGGAGCCTACAGCTTGGTTCAAACAGAGCCTCCGCTGCCCCTCTTGTTTTCCATGGATCGACAGTTTGGTGTGAGCAGGCGGTGCACTGATCTAAGACATTTGACCAGGTGAACCTGGGCCTTGCCCTTTGCCCCACACTGTCTATTCTCAGGAGTCAAGGGCCACTTCCTAACTGTGAAGTGTGGTGCCAGGCCCTTGTCCCAGCCTGGCAGAGGCACCCTTCACTTGCAGTAAAAGTCAGTCTCGAAAACATAGCGTGTATGTGCACGCTCAGTCACGTCCAGTTTTTTGCAACTCCATGGACTATAGCCCACCAGGCTCCGCTGTCCACAGAAGTTTCCAGGCATGAATATGGGAGTGGGTTGCCATTTCCTTCTCCAGGGGATCTTCCTAACCCAGGAATTGAACCTGCATCTTCCGCACTGGCTGGCAGATTCTTAACCCCTGTGCCACGTGGGAAGCCTTGAACATGTAATAGGAAGAACAAATCTGGCTGCATACTGGATCTGTTTCTTTTACTTTAACCTTTGTGTTCTGTTCCTTTTGCTGCAAGTTAAGAACATTGCCGACAACCTGAAATATACACCCTCAAGGCTCTGAGCTTTAAAGGTATAACACTTTCCCATTAATATAGAGGTAAAAAGTTGCTGAACGGAGAATAACATGTGTCTTGTTGAGGGTTTACAGGAACATTGTGACCTGGCCTTCCTGAAGAGCTGCAAGAACAAGGGATTCCAACACCAAGAAATTCACGACGGCCAACCACACCGGCTCCTCTTTCATATAAAAGAAGCCTGAACACTCACTTGGGGAGCATGGCTCACAGGGACATTAGTCCATTATCTTCTCCGTCTGCCAGCTCTTGGAACAAAGTCACTATTCATGGCCCCCACAGCTTACCTCTCGATTTATTGGCCCATTGCGCAGGGAACAGTGCAAGTCTGAATTCAAATAAAAATATCCACACTCCTCTGCGTCCCAGCTCCCTGCCATCTGCCCATCCCCATCTCCCGCCACACCTCTCCTCGCCTCCTTGCTGGTCCTTGAGTGCGTCAGACTCACTCCTGACTCAGGTCTCCCTACGGCGGTCCCCTCTGCCGGAATGGTCTTCCCCCAGAGAGTCACACAGCTGAACCCCTCACCTCCTTCCAGCTTTGCCCGAAAGGCCCCCTCTTCAGGAAGCCCACCTGCCCCCCTTTCACTGCGATAGCCCCTCTGCACCTGTGTTTCTTCTCATCTGCCTGCTGGTTTCTATAAAGGTGTCACTTTCCAGTGTCCCAGGTAACCCCCATCACACCTTATCTTTTGTTGTTTGCCTCACCTGCTGTGGTTACGGAGACAGCAATGGCAACCCACTCCAGTACTCTTGCCTGGAAAATTCCGTGGGGGACGCCTGGTAGGCTGCAGTCCACGGGGCCGCTTAGAGTCGGACATGACTGAGCAGCTTCACGTTCCCTTTTTCACTTTCATGCTTTGGAGAAGGACATGGCAACCCACTCCAAGGTTCTTGCCTGGAGACTCCCAGGGACGGGGGAGCCTGGTGGGCTGCCGCCTATGGGGTCGCACAGGGTCGGACACGACTGAAGCGACTCAGCAGCAGCAGCTGCGGTTACACCTCTCGAGTTTTTATTTTGTTTCTCAAGGTTTGGTGGTGGTTTAGTCGCTAAGTCATGTCCAGCTCTTGTGACCCCGTGGACTGTAATCTGCCAGGATCCTCTGTCCTTAGAATTTTCCAAGTAGGCATGCTGGAGTGGGCTGCCAGCTCCTTTCCCAAGGGATCTTCCTGACCCTCTTCTAGACACCAGAAACAGTGCACAGAGAGGTGCTTCGTGAGCAGTTATTGACGTGAGCGAATGAATAAATAAAGGAAGATGACTTAATGCGCCCACTAATTTAATATCTAGTCGAATTGTACCCACTGCAGTGAAAGTGAAGACAGAGCATCTGAGGTACACACATGAAATCCCACCATCTCCCAGAGTACTTCGGGAGGGTGGCGATGTTTTCTAACAGAAGCAGCCACACCTCCCAGGTGTACCTGACGTGGGGGCCTCTGCTGGTCTGCGGTGGTGGGCGCTGGTCGTCACTGGCAGAACTCTGCTCTTGGCAAGGCCGGGGACCACACCACTGAACTCCACGTCCTCTGTACTGACTTGAGGCAGATGGGCAGTAAATAAATCTCTGCTGAACGAACAGAGGATTGAAAGCATGACCTCCTCTTGCTTGGCTGAGCCCACATTCGAGTGGAGACTGTGGGGCTCCCAGCACAGACAGCGGGTTGGGCAGTTTCACGGTTTACTCTGAGACATGGAAACAAGCCAGCATCCACAGACTTCGTTCGGTCTGGAGAGCGTGGCGGATCCCTAATGGCCAGACCTGTGCTCACGCCCGCAGTGGCTGCAGAGCTGCTCATGCTCTTTGCTTAAGCAGCTGGTCAAGGGATCAGTGCAGTGGGAGAACGTCAACCCCACGGCTCCACCGGCCCAGTCGCTTCTCTTCTCCGTATTCTCCTGCAGGTGGAACGCGGCTGCACCCAGTGACACCAGCGGTTTGCACGTTCCAGGGCTCTTTCATCACATGTACTGAGAACTGAGCTGTATTTGCTTATATTCATGTGTTCTTTGATTGCATACTTTATCCATTTTCCATTCAGAGTATTAGGTACAGCGCCCCCACCCCTGAAGTCCTATTTCAGAGCCTTCCTAACTCAAGAGTGGTGAAATATATGAGTTTATCTTCATCAAAATACATCTTTGTGTTTTGGAAAACCACGGAAACATTAGTGACGTTAGAGTCTGCCCATCCTGCCATCCTTCCAGCCTTGCCAGGGCAGCCACCCCAACCTGGGCCTGGGTCAGACTCGCCCCTCAGTCCAGCCACCCCACGTTGGGACCTGGGTATGCAGTTCCACTTTCAGTCCAGCTTGAACTGGTTGCTCCCTGGATCTGATATTTTGAAACATTTCTTCAAAAGGTACAAGCTTTCATCCCAAAAGAAAGTCTAATGGAGCAAGTCAGCGCTCTGTGGCAGAATGGGCCCTCCTCCAGCACCGCCTGAACCCAGCACATGCAGAAACTCACCAACAGGGCAGCATCACTGCTGGGGGTGGGAGGGCAAGGCCAGCGAGCAGGGCCCCCAGGAAACACTGGGAAGGAGCCACATCCAGGGAGAGGCTTCCTGGGAGCTGCACATGTGTCCACGCCAAGCCTTGCTCCGTGTTCATCACTGCTGCTGGCTCGAGGGTCCCAAGACTCCATGGGAAACAGGAAATGATGCTGTACTTACCAGCTGCAGCATCAGATCGAGCAGTGAGAACCAGAGCTGGACCAGAAGCTCACGTCCAGGAGTCTGACGGAGACTGCTCCAGAAAAGCTGGGGCCTTGGGCTGGAAACAGGCCCCAGATGCTCCAGTCCTCTCGTCATCATGAAGGCTGAGCAGAAAGGCTGGAAGGCTGGCTTCAGCCTGGGTCCAGCACTGCAGGCCCAGAGCCCCTCTTCCCATAGATAACGCACCCTGGGGTGGTGGCTCAGGGGGTTAGCTGTCTTTCCTGGTCATGAGGGCATCCCTAGCCAACACCGCACACCAGCACATGTGCCTGCAGTCCTGGGTGCCCTTGCCCACCGCACACATGAGCTCTGAGAACATAAAAGCAAAGGCCCCAAGGAGCATGTGCCCCTCCCTCTGCCCAAAGGGCAGACCATGGGGGGACCCACGGCTAGAGCACAATGCTCCTCAGAGCGGAGCAGGGACGCACTCACACACTCCCCAGAGAAACAAGCCATATCTGCAGTCCCCCTACTGAAATGCAGTCCCACACCTTCACTGGAATGCAGCCTTTATCAGACATGAAAAATAAATAACCATCCCTGAATTGATTGCTGATACAGACACCAGAGATAGGCAGACAGGCCGAGGGACGGCCACAGAAGACACATACGGGGCAGCCAGAATAAAAACGCGAATTAAATGTCAACACACATCTTATCTCCCCAAAGTAAAGCCACGCCGAGCAAAGAACATGTTCCCTTGTTATCCGTTTGTTTATTACCTCGAAAGAAAGCTTTTGCAGATTTTGACAAGTGGTCAAACAGTGGAAACAACTTTGTTAATAATCAGACATCTTTCCCAAATGCCGCAGTCAACAATTTATGTTTGCAGAGACTGCCAGATGCCCCCACTGCTCAGAGCCCAGCTGCTGGGCCAGAGTAATGAGAGGTCAGCAGAGCAGCGGGAGCACAAGGCTCTTTATGGGATTGACCTCAAAGCCCTCAATGCCGTGCACGCCGGCGAAAATTGCCTCCTGCGCTGCAGAAATTCTGTCACTTGACTTTCTCCCAGGAGCCTGCCTAAACAGGGTTGCGGCCACGTCCTAATCTGCAGGGACCCTGCAGGGTCCCTACAAAGTTAGGGGGGCGGTTATAAAGTGTCCTGAACACAGAGACCAGCCCTGCCAGCCTGTTGCGCAGAAGTCACGTGGGGTCAGGAAATGGGACCCTGGGGCGGGGAAAGGGTCCTTCCCCCGCTGTCGGCCCCTGTGATGGGAGGTGATCCTCAGCCTCAGAACGTGGTCCCCCAAGGAGCCCAGCCGCACCACGTTACTCTCCTCCATGTCAACTTTACTTCTGTGCAGAGACGTGGCCTTGTTTGGGTGGAGGACACAGTCCCCTGCCATGCCAGTTCTGACTCAGAACGTGCAGGGAGCCGGGGTGGGGGCAGGTGCTTGCCATGTGGCCCCCACCTGCATCCACCTCTGGCTGCAGAGCCTCTTTGTCATCTGCACAGGAGCTAGGAATGTCCCCCCACCACCACACTGTCCCCCTTCATTCATTTACTAAACACATTTAGGGGCTGGTTTATTGTTTTCTCTCCACCTCCTCTTCCTAACCCGGAAGCTTCCTGAGAAGAGTTTTTGCCTTTTTCATAAACCAACAACCTCATGCATTGGCATCATCCCTGGGTACAGACCCAGACTTGCCTGTGAGTGTCCAGGAGTCTCTGGCAGAGGCGTGGGTGGGCAGTGGCCTGCTGCAGGTCCGGGGGCGCTGCACCTACAGGACCTTTTGAAGGAGGTTGCCATTATCTTCATTACCTCCACCATAGTTTGGTCTCAGGTCAAAAAACAAGGAGGGAAAACAGCCTCATCCATCAACAGAAAACTGGGTCAAAGACTTACTGAGCATGGCCCGCCCATCAGAACAAGACCCAGTCTCCCCATAGTCAGTCTCTCCCTCAGGAAGCTTCCATAAGCCTCTTACCCTCAGCCCTCAGAGGGTAGACAGAATGAAAACCACAATCGCAGAAAACTAACCAAGCTGAAAACATGGACCACAGCCTCGTCTACTCAGTGAAACTCTGAGCCATGCCGTGTAGGCCACCCAGGATGGACGGGTCTTGGTGGAGAGTTTTGACAAAACATGGTCCACTGGAGAAGGGAATGGCACACCACTTCAGCATTCTTGCCTTCAGAACCCCATGAACAGTATGAAAAAGCAGAAAGATAGGACACCGAAAGGCGTACTCCCCAGGTCGAAAGGTGCCCAAAATGCTACTGGAGATCAGTGGAGAAATAACTCCAGGAAGAATGAAGAGATGGAACCAAAGCAAAAACAATCCCCAGCTGCGGATGTGACTGGTGATGGAAATAAAGTCCAGTGCTATAAAGAGCAATATTGCATAAGAACCTGGAATGTTAGGTCCTCGAATCAAGGCAAATTGGAAGTGGTCAAACAGGAGACGGCAAGACTGAACACAGACATTTCAGGAATCAATGAACTAAAATGGACAGGGATGGGTGGATTTAACTCAGATGACTATTATATCAACTGCTGTGGGCAAGAATCTTTTAGAAGAAATGGAGTAGCCCTCATAGTCAACAAAAGAGTCCGAAATGCAGTACTTGGATGCATCTCAAAAACGAAAGAATGATCTCTGTTCATTTCCAAGGCAAACCATTCAATATCACTGTAATCTGAATCTGTGCCCCAACTTGCGATGCTGAAGAAGCTGAAGTTGAACGGTTCTATGAAGACCTCCAAGACCTTCTAGAACCAACATCCAAAAAAAGATGTCTTTTTCATTATAGGGGACTGGTGTGAAAAAAATAGGAAGTCAAGAAATATTTGTAGTAACAGGAAAATTTGGTCTTTGAGTACAAAATGAAACAGGGAAAAGGCTAACAGAGTTTTGCCAAAAGAATGCACTGGTCATAGCAAAGACCCTCTTCCAACAACACAGGAGAAGACTCTTCAACATGGACATCAGCAGATGGTCAATGCCAAAATCAGATTGATTATATTCTTTGCAGCCAAAGATGGAGAAACTCTAAACAGTCAGCAAAAACAAGACCAGGAGCTGACTGTGGCTCAGATCATGAACTCCTTATTGCCAAATTCAGACGTATATTGAAGAAAGTAGGGAAAACCACTAGACCATTCAGTATGACCTAAATCAAATCCTTTACAAGTATACAGTGGAAGTGAGAAATAGATTCAAGGGATTAGATCTGATAGACAGAGTGCCTGAAGAACTATGGACAGAGGTTCATGACACTGTACAGGAGGCAGTGATCAAGACCATCTGCAAGAAAAAGAAAAGCAAAAAGACAAAATAGTTGTCTGAGAAAGCCTTACAAAAAGCTGAGAAAAGAGACAGTAAAGGCAAGGGAGAAAAGAAGAGATATACCCATTTGAATGCAGAGTTCCAAAGAATAGGAAGGAGAGATAAGGAAGCCTTCCTCAGTGATCAATGCAAAGAAATAGAGGAAACAATAGAATGGGAAAGACTAGAGATCTCTTCAGGAAAATTAGAGATACCAAGGGAACATTTCATGCAAAGATGGGCTCAATAAAGGACAGAAATGGTAGGGACCTAAAAGAAGCAGAAAATATTAAGAAGAGGTGGAAAGAACACACAGAAGAACTATACAAAAAAGATCTTAATGACCTAAATAACCACAATGGTGTGATCACTCACCTAGAGCCAGGCATCCTGGAATGTGAAGTCAGGAGGGCCTTAGGAAGCATCACTATGAACAAAACTAGTGGAGGTGATGGAATTTCAGCTAAGCTATTTCAAACCCTAAAACATGATCTTGTGAAAGGGCTGCATTCTATGCCAGCAAATTTGGAAAACTCAGCAGTGGCCACAGGACTGGAAAATATCAGTTTTCATTCCAATCCCAAAGAAAGGCAATGCCAAAGAATGCTCAAACTACCGCACAATTGTATTCATCTCACATGCTAGCGAAGTGAAGTGAAGTGAAGTCACTCAGTCATGACCGACTCTTTGCGACCTCATGGACTGTAGCCTACCAGGTTCCTCCATCCATGGGATTTTCCAGGCAAGAATACCGGAGTGGGCTGCCATTTCCTTCTGCAAGAAATGACGGGACTTCCCTGGTGGCTCAGAGACCCGGGTTCGATCCCTGGGTTGGGAAGGTCCCCTGGAGAGGGAAATGGTAATCGACTCCCGTATTATTGCCTGGAAAATCCCATGGACAGAGGAGCCTGGTAGGCTACAGTCCATGGGGTCGCAAAGAGTCGGACAAGACTGAGCGACTTCACTTTCACTTTTATGCACGTAATGCTCGAAATTCTCCAAGCCAGGCTTCACAGTATGTGAACTGTGAACTTCCAGTTGTCCAAGCTGGATTTAGAAATTGGTTCCAGAGGAACCAGAGATCAAATTGCCAATATCCATTGGATCATAGAAAAAGCAAGAGAGTTCCAGAAAAACATCTACTTTTCCTTTATTGACAATGCCAAAGCCTTTGATCATGTGGATCACAACAAACTGTGGAAAATTCTTAGAGATGGGAATACCAGACCACCTGAGCTGCCTCCTGATAAATCTGTACACAGGTCAAGAAGCAACAGTTAGAACTGGACATGGAACAATGGACTGGTTCCAAATAGGGAAAGGAGTGTGTAAAGGCTGTATACTGTCACCATGCTTATTTAACTTATATGCAGAGTACATCATGCAAATCCCAGGCTTGATGAAGCACACGCTGGAACCAAGATTGCCAGGAGAAAATATCAATAACCTGAGATACGCAGATAACACCACCCTTATGGCAGAAAGTGAAGAAGAACTAAAGAGCCTCTTGATGAAAGTGAAAGAGGAGAGTGAAAAAGCTGGCTTAAAGCTCAACATTCAGAAAATGAAGATCATGGCATCTGGTCCCATCACTGCATGACAAACAGATGGGGAAACAATGGAAACAGTGAGAGACTTTATTTTGGGGGGGGGCTCCAAAATCACTGCAGATGGTGACGGCAGCCGTGAAATTAAAAGATACTTGCTCCTTGGAAGGAAAGCTATGTCCAACCTAGACAACATATTCAAAAGCAGAGACATTACTTTGCCAACAAAGGTCTGTCTAGTCAAAGCTATGGTTTTTCCAGTAGGCATGTATGGATGTGAGAGCTGGACTACAAAGAAAGCTGAGCACTGAAGAATTGATGCTTTTGAACTGTGGTGTTGGAGAAGACTCTTGAGAGTCCCTTGGACTGCAAGGAGATCCAACCAGTCCATCCTAAAGGGAATCAGTCCTGAATACTCATTGGAAGCACTGTTGCTGGAGCTGCAACTCCAGTCCTTTGGCGCCTGATGCGAAGAGCTGACTCTTTGGAAAAGACCCTGATGCTGGGAAAGATTGAAGGCAGGAGGAAAAGGGGTCGACAGAGGATGAGATGGTTGGATGGCATCACTGACTGGATGGACATGAGTTTGAGCAAGCTCCAGGAGTTGGTGATGGACGGGGAAGCCTGGCGTGCTGCAGCCCATGGGGTCACAGTCAGACATGACTGAGCAACTGAAGGAACTGAACTGGGTGCAGTATCTGCTGAATGAATGAACGAATGAATGGAGGTCTTTCCCACGGCCAGGTGCAGGCAGGTGACAATGACATAAACCCAGCCCCCACCTGGGTGGAGCTGAGGCTTGTGGGAGGACGTGAATCAAATGTCTCAAGGACGACCGCACAGCCTGACGCTTGTGGTTACGGAGAAGGCGCCCGTGCTGCTGCCCACCCCTCTCGAGATGCAGATGCAGAAGAGCCAGGAGGAGGAGGGGACGAGAGGAGGGGACGGGGGTCTCCACCAGGGAGAGTCCACGGTTTCAGGAGGTGAAGGGCAGGGGGAGCCTGGAGGCCCCGGGGAGGAGCTATGGCATCGGGTCCTGTGGCTGAGACTGGAGAGGCTCCGGCCACGGCTGCTCCAGCACAGACGAGACCTGCAGCCTCAACTGGGAAAGAATAGGGGGCGAGAGGGGGACACGTGGCAAGCTGGCACAAGGAAAAGGTGGACGAGGATGCTCGGGGAGGATGAGACGGGGAGCTGAGCTGACAGCGAGCCAGGACGCGTGACCACGCCCAAGGAGGGTGGGGAAGATGCTGCGTGAGCCAACGGGGCAGGAAGACGTGCCCAGAGGATGCAAAAGCGTGCTCTGACGTGCAGATGGAGCTTTTAAAAAACCCATAGACTTGGAAAAGAAAGGTGAGAAACTCTCCCGAAATGTGGAAAGAGGTCAAGGAAGCAGAAAACCTGGGAGAGAAGAAGACTGGAGGGACAGCCTGGCAGACCAGTGACGGGCTCAGAAGCAAAGCACGCAGCGGGGAGACCGCAGTGGAGAGACCTCAGCGGGGAGACCGCAGCGGGTGGGCCGCTTCTGTCACACTGCATGTGACGCCCGCTTATATTCACTGTATATTATACCGGCTTTCCAGGCGGCTTAGTGGTAAAGAGTCCAACCACCAAGCAGGAGACATGGGTTCCCTTCCTGGGTTGGGAAGATTCCCTGGAGAAGGAAATGGCAACCCACTCCACTATTCATGCCTGGAAAATCCTACGGACAGAGGAGCCTAGTGGGCTATAGTCCATGGCACAACTTAGCAACTAAACGCCATCACCACACCATGTATTATACAGGGTACTATGTTATACTAAAAGTGAATGAAATTCACTCAGTCGTGTCCGCCTTTTTGCGACTCCATGGACTGTAGCCTGCCAGGCTCCTCTGACCGCAGAATTCTCCAGGCAAGAATACTGGAGTGGGTAGCCATTCCCTTCTCCAGGGGAATCTTCCTGACCCAGGGATCAGACCCAGGTGTCCTGCATTGCAGGCAGATTCTTTACCATCTGAGCCACCAGGGAAGGCCATGTTTCACTCTGTGTATTATATAAGCTAGAAATATAGCATGAAGATATAACATTTACTATATATTGACAGCACACGTATTTGTTTGTATAAACCAAAGAGAACTTCCCAGAGGTAAAGAAGAGCATGAATCTTTGTATTGAAGAAGATGATAGAATTTTCCACAAAATTAACATTTTTAAAATGTAATGTTTTTAAAATTAGAGATTTACTGCACATCAGAGATAAATGTGATGCTGTCTCCATAGTATCTTTCCACAAAGAAAAGACAACCCCTAAAGTAACACCAACTGGACTGTGCCTTTCCCTCCGAGAGTTCAGATTTTAGGTGATGTTACAGCAGCATCTTTAAAATTTTGAGGGAAAAACAATCCAAGCAAATGTGACTTCACGTAACAACCTATCAGTCAAGTTGGAAGGCAAATGAAAATTTTAAGCATCAAAGACACCTGAAGTATTTTGTATTGGGACATAATTTCAGGATGTTCTCCAGTAAAGTATGGTCACAGACGAGGAGAGCAGAGAAGACTCTAAATTCAAGAGACAGTGGCTCAGGGCCAGCGGGACGGCGACACGGAGCTCCAGCATCCCAGCCTAGAGGGAGCCACTGGGAGGATGTGAATCAGAAGGACAGAGGCTCTGAGGATGGCAGGGCTTCCGGGAGAAAGAAGAGGAATGGAAGGGAAAAGTATAGTGAGGAATCTGAGAAAGATTCTGGCAACATGTCAGAAGGAAAAACAGAGAAATGGGAAGAAATCAACCAAAGGTACAGCATAAGCCACTGCTTTATCTGGCATGATTTTAAGTAATTAGAGAGGCCTCTCATCTCTGTCTGGCTCTGCTGGTACCATGTAGTCCTGAGTGGGATGGGGGAACTCTCTCCAAACAGCTTCTACTAAATCGTCACATGGAAAATCTATTCATTCACCTGTTTACTTATTAACTTGTAGAACCAGTCTATGAATGATGTGGAAAACCTCCCTAGTGCCTGTGCAATATAGCCATGAGTGCCGTTGACCGTGTGAAAGTGTAGCTGCCCAGTTAGCACTGGGGAGGCCAACAAGGAGATGGAGAGGCCGAGACCCTCGTGTTGTACAAAAAAAGAGAGTCGTCGCATTAGGGAAGAAACGCACCATCTTACGGAAGAAGAATTAGTCAAGTCTGAGTGCTTCGTTTCCCTGTAATTCATTGAAAGAGTATTTAGCTTGGAATGCCTAAGACAATACAAACATCATCGTGTGGGACGGTGTATGGGGACTCAGAGAAGGGAGTGGCTGTAAACAGTGGACCCCTGTTTGCTCATCCCTCC
Source organism: Connochaetes taurinus (assembly GCA_006408615.1). Taxonomy (NCBI): domain Eukaryota; kingdom Metazoa; phylum Chordata; class Mammalia; order Artiodactyla; family Bovidae; genus Connochaetes; species Connochaetes taurinus. The sequence continues at coordinate 419,014 of SJXO01000917.1, forward strand.
CTCTGTCCAAGCCCCTTGGACACCCACCCGCACCAGCCCTGGTCTTGACCACTAGCCCTGCGTCCCCAGTGGCACAGGAGCGAGTGTGTCACGAGCAGGGGCTTGAAAACTGCCTGTGGGTGAGGTTTGCCCTCTCCCGCCACCCTAGCATCGTTCAGCCTCCACGCGGAATACGCGGCCTCACGGAGGAGGGGCATGGGCCTGTCCTCCCCCCTTCCCTGCTTAAGCCAACAGACAGGTGTGTGGGGAACACCACCCTCGGTCAGCCACCAGGGGGCACACTGGCAGCTGGCAGTGACGCCCGAGGCACCAGCCGGGAGTAAAGGAAGAGTCACCCAGCTGAGCACGGGCCCAGCTGCAGACCCGGGGCAGCACAAGCTGGACAAACGGTAGTTGCTTCCAGTCACTAAGTGTTGGGGTGGTGGGTTATGTAGTGGCAGGTGGCCGTTACAGAAAGAGCCTCCAAAGCAAAAACCTAAAAGCGTGGCACTTCCATCAGGCCTGGTTGGAAAGTGGATGCTGGAGCCTGTCAGATAGCATCGAAAGAATCAGCAAGGCCACGGCCTCCGGTCACTCGGAAGATGGAAAACACTCGGCGACCCGAGTCACTGGCCTCGGAAGATGATTTCCAGGCAAAAGGCTGCAACTGTCAATCAGCCCCTTGTCTGCTGGAGACGTGAGAAGAGCAAGAGAAGCTGAGGGGAGAGCTGTGCAGTCTGCGAGTGGGACTGAGAGGGATCGAGGCTGGCTGAGCTGCAAAAAGCAAACCGTTTCTCACTTCCAGGCCCCGAGCTGGTAAGTCAGCCTCAAAGCGAAGGGGAACCTCCAAATGAAAGAAGTTACTGTGAAGCACTTTGGCAATTAGACTTCTGAACCATTTGGGGGGGGGCGGCGTGTGTGCCTAGTTCTTGTGTTTACTCACTCAGCTGCGGCCAACTTGTTTACAGCCCCGTGGACTGTAGCCCACCGGGCCCCTCTGTCCATGGGATTCTCCTGGCAAGAATACTGGAGTGGGTTGCCATTTCCTACTCCAGGTACCTTCCTGACCCGGGGCTCTAAGCCTCTTCTCCTGCAAGTCCCCTCCCTTGCAGGCAGATTCTTTACCCTTGAGCCACCGAAGAAGCCCAGGATGGTGCCTAGCAGCTAGATAAAGAGGCTTCCAGGAAACCTTAAATGTGCAATCCTACAGAAGCCTAACCCTAAAATTATTGGCAGGTCTATCTCAACAAGACATGTGGGTGTAGCTTTCGTGGAATCTGAAAACTCACAAGAACTTTAAGAATGTTGTACCAGCGGAAGGACAAGCTGCCTGGACCTAGTCCCAATGGCTGACCTACAATATCATGAGTTAAATAAGTGGTCATTCTTGTAAGCCGCTACACGGACTGGCTGGTTAGTCAGCAAAACATCACTTTTCCATTACGTAGCTAATAAAATTCTTCACCTTCCATTTGATGTGAATAGCCATTTTCTAAAATAGATCAAGAAATAAAATATCAACAGTCTAGTTCCAATGGAAGAGCTAACTGACAAAATCACAGAACTGAGAAGTAGCAGTCGTGGAAAGAGGCCGCCTCTGGAGCGGGGACTCCAGGCCCTGGGGCAGGAGACCCTCAGTCTTCATCCTGGTCTTCTGTCCCCACGTGCACAGACGCCTGAGGGAAAACACGTGAAAACCCACCGGACGAGACCCCGGGAAACGCCGCAGGTCGGAAGTGCCGGAGGCACAATGACGTGTAGCAGGCACGGGCTTTAGCGGGGTCAGGGTGCATGCCCAGGGGAAAGGGAGCCCCACGAGTGAGCCACGTGAAGCTGGGGGGCTCGGGGTACCTGAGGGGGGCAGCCTGCAAGGATTATCTAAGCGGTGATGGGGGAAACGTGACAGTGTGTGCCATCGGGATTTACAGCGGGGCAGGTCAGCGTGGCTCTCCTGGCGGGCGCGGGAGCCAGGAAAGACTGGAGCATCTCCAGTCTCGAGCACAGCCGAGGGGCGCTGTCTTCCTGCCCAGGACACCTAGCCTTGGGGCAGCAGGCTGGGGCCAAGGGGGGCTGCGGTAATTACGGGAAGGGCAGGTCCTGCAGGGGACCCAGGATAAAGAGACCCCGCTCAGGGCTGCTGCGGAGGCACCTGGAGAAAAGTCAGGCTCCAGCCCCAGAGACGAGGACACGCTGGCAGCATCCACCGCACCCGGAGCCCAGGCCAGCCCCGGAAATGAGCCTGACTTCAGCCCCACCCGCCCCGTCAGAGAAATCGGAAACCCTCGGTGATGGATCTGCCCTGATGAAAGAGCGGCAGGACCTCCCGCTTTCTCGAAGGGGCCTCCCCGGTGCTTCTGCCACCGACGTGTAGAGCAGGACGCCGTGACCAACACACACTGGAGAAAGTGTCAGTGAGACGCAATTACAGAGGCGAGTGAAAGGCTGTGGGAGCGATGTTAGCCAACAGCATTTAACCCATTAGGCAGTGCCGCCTGCCTAACCTCTTCGGGATTCTTTGAGTTTGTCTATGATAAGTCTTTTTGGAAATAAGAGCCAACATCATAGTTGGCTAATAGGCTTAAAATAAAAAAAAAAAAAAACCCATGAGAGGTTCACATCAGCTTTGGCTTCCGAAATGCCTACAGTAACGCCGCTTGTAAAGCGTGTGCCCTTCTGTCCAAGGAGGCTTGTCTGTCTGCACCCTTTCCCCACGAATGCATGGCTTTCCCAGGGCAGGCACCGTGGCACGCAAAGTCAGCGCTCACCAGCCTCCCAGAACACCAGGACCCTCTGCAACCCGGTTCTGCAGTGTCCACAACCAGAGGTGGGGCTGCCCAACGTGGCTGGAGCAGTGAATCCTGGTTGATGGCATTGTGTCCTAACACAGAGCTGGCGCACGGTCTGCGCTGGTGCCAGGGGTGCAGCGGGCATGGCACACACCTGCACTGAATGCTTCCATCTGCTGAGGGAGCCGTGTGCCAGGAGCCGAAGGGGGCAGCTGGAAGGCTGGACTAGAAAGCTGGCCTAGAGGCAGAGGTGCCCATGGGGCCTGGTGTGTGGGCAGAGGGCACTGGCCCTCAGCCTCCCACGAGCGTCGCACTCCTCCAGGCTCTGAAGTCTTCACCCCAGGATCACTGCAGGGAGGGGGCGCTTCGACCACAGTGCCGGAGGCTCATTCCAGCCACAGTGCTGTTGACCCCCTGGGCGCTGAGCTGGGCTGGGCAGGAGGGAGGATGACACAGCGGGCTCACAGTCCAGTGACAGTGGACAGTCCCTGAGCAGGACACACATTCCCCCATGTGCACTCAGGGAGGCTTTCTGGGGGTGATGCCAGCTGAGTGTTCAAGGATGAGCAGGTGTCGGCCAGGACCACCGTGGAGAGAAGCCTGGGCATCCCGAGAGAGGCAAGGAAGGCTGGGTGTGGTGGGCGGGCTGGAGGCAGGTGCAGAGGCTGCTGGAGAGAGGTCCACACGCCTGGCCAGGACCTGACGCTGGAGCCTGGGGGTGGGGGCGTGCAGGGTGGGGACCACATGGCATGGGGCAGCGCTATAGGCCGCAGTCTATGCCTGGATATAAGAAGAGTGGGCCAGCTGGGCAGAGGGAGCCCAGAGACTACACCAGCGACAGAGGGAAAGCTGGGGGTCTGTGAAGCCCCCCCTCAGTGTCTTCCCTGCAGAGCGCTCCTCCACGTGGCCGCCTATGCCCGCCTATGCAGAACCCCGGGACCACTGGAGTGCACTAGAGCCACCAGGGGCTTGGCAGAACTTGAGCAGAGGGACGGGACTTGGTCCAGAGAAGTCCAGGGTCACCTTCGGCCCCTCAGGCAGGACGTCTGCAGGGAGGAGACCCGCTCAGGCTTTGTCCTGCTCTGAGCACCGCAGGCTGGGAGCCACTGGCTGGCACCCAGAGTTACAGGCTCCAGGGACAGGATCACCAGGACTCTGGGTCCAAACGTGCATTCAGAAACCCTTCCCAACACCCTCGACACCCATCACCCAGGAGCCTGGGCCCAAAGAATCCCCAAGTTCACATGTGCGCAGAGTCACAGGTTTGCCAGTTACTTAAACGCACTTGAGGATTTGTGCACGTGGACGGGGCGTGCACGTCTGATCTGGATACAGACACTCTGATTTTCAGTCCCCTCAGCCTCTCCTATGACAGGTAATGACTTATTCCAGGGGAAGGGCCCGAGAGGCCTGGCCATAGCCCCTCCTGGTCTTCCCTGCCCGGGAGCAGACACTGGCACCAAGGGCAGCCCCCTCTTCCCACCAAGAGGCCTGATGCCCACTGCCCTGAGTCCTCTCGCCTCCCCCACCACTCCACCCAGAAGACCCACAGCCCCTCCTCCTATAGACATCTGGACGAACACGCCTGGAATCGGGGGAACGTGGAAGGCAGAAATCGGGGGTGACACTGTGGAGGTAGCAACTTAGCCGCAAGAGCAGGTGGTTTTATTGGAAGTCACAGCAGTCAGCTCGGACGACGACGCTGGAGAAACCCAGTGTAGACAGAGAAGGGAGGACCAAGGGCAAGCCCTTGGGGGTTGGGGGTTGGGGGTGACCAGAGGCACGCAGCGTGGGCGCGGGGCAGGGCACCCAGGGAGTCAGGGTGAGCAGGCTTGTGGTGACAGGGAGGCAAAGGGAACAAGGGCGTGTCGGGAGGTGGAGAAGATCAACTTCGTCAAATGTCATAAAAGGTCAGTAACTGGAGGCTGGGAAACACACACTTGGATTTAGGAAAGTCCAGGTTGTGACCTCAGTGAGAGCAAATCCAGCAGAGTGGAGAAGCAAGATCCGCTTGGATTGAGCGCAAAAGAAAACAGGGAGAGAGAAATAGGGCTGCTTGCCGTAACATGGATGGGCCCAGAGACTGTCGTGCCAGCTGGAGTAAGTCAGACAGAGAAAAAGGCAAATTTCAGACGGTGTCACTTACGCACGGACCCCAAAGAAAGGGGCTTATATGACTTCAGATGAACTTATCTACAAAATAGAAACAGTCACGAATATAGAAAATAAGCTTATGGCTACCAGGGGTGCAGAGGGGATGGATAAATTGGGAGACTGAGATTAACACATACACACTACTGGGTATAAAACAGATAAGCAACAGGGACCTATTGTGTAGCCCAGGGAGCCCCACTCAGTGCTCTGTAATGGCCTGACCTCTGTAGGAAGAGAATCTGAAAGAGTGGAAACGTGCATATGTTATAACCGACTCACTTTGCTGCACACCAGGCGCTCCCACAGCATTGTTTATCAATCACACCCCAATAAAATGTTAAAAACAGAAAACTCAGATGTTCCCTACACGCTCCACCCCTGCAGAGCCCATTACCAGGAGTGGATCTGAGTGGGTCATCCCTGCCACCTTAGCGAATGTAACATCCCAATTAAAAAGCAGAAAAACAAAGGAAGACAGCTGGTTGGGAAAAGCCATCCTCCAGGCCCGTGCAGCATTGAAATGTCAGGGATGCTGAGAGCCAGCTCCACAGGGCTGTTTAAAGCCCAGCCTCTGCGGGTCCCAGACAAGAGTCATCCTCTCCAGGGAAGGCAAACACTAGGGTCCTTGTCAGAAGCAGCAGCATCCTCTATCCATCTGGCTACCATCACCATTTCCGTTCTCTCTTGAGAAGCCTCAGATGTATGTGAGTGTTCCTTCCATGTGTGCATATTAGTAAACTATTGCTAATAGTTGCTCAGTTGCTCAGGCGTGTCTGACTCTCTGAGACCCCATGGACTGCAGCACGCCAGGCCTCCCTGTCCATCACCATCTCCCGGAGCTTGCTCAAACCCACGCCCATTGAGCCGGTGATGCCATCCAACCATCTTGTCTTCTGTCATCCCCTTTTCACCCTGCCTTCAATCTTTCCCAGCACCAGGGTCTTCTCTAATTAATAAACTCTAATACATACCCAATCCCCTGTTAGAACGCGGACGTGCGAGTCCTTGTTGGCTGCCCTGGTGTCCCCTACCCTGGGCTCCACCACCCGCCTGCACACACCAGCGGCTGGTCTAGGGGGCCGCAAAAGCCACACCCCCCTCCTCCCTTTCTGATCTTTGCAGGACAGCACAGGCCATCAGGCCAGCTGCTGGGAACCCGAGTGCAGGGCAGTCCTGTCCAGCTTCTCCTAATTCGGACACAGCCCTCCTCCCTGAGGAGAGCTTTGCCTGCAGGAAGCAGCTCACACCTGCCCAAGCCCCTGGACTGGACCCTGCGCACAAGCCCTGCCCCTGGGCCTGTGGGTTAGCCTCATGCTTGACCACGAGGGCCACCCGCTGACCTGGCCAGAGGGGAGAGCAGGAGGCCCGGGCAGGCTGGGCGGGGCCGGGCGGGGGCCGGGCCATTTTGTTGGCTCTTTTCCGGATGATCAGAAACTGTTTCTCTGTCCTGAAGTGATGGCTTCCCTTCCCCTTACCCCCTGGAATCCCTGGTCTCAGCCCCCACCTCACCCACCCAGCCCTCCCTGAACCCCTCACCCCTGTGGGGCCGGTGGGATGTTAACACCTGGCACCTGGCTGGTCCAGGCCCCTCCCCAGCCCACACCTGGGTGCGTGGTGATAGGTGATCCAGGGTGACTTCCCAGCCCCCCTCAAGGTAAGCCCGCAGGCACGGTCCTTCTCGCGGCCTCTGCCTTTGATGCTCTGGACGCTGAGCTCCAGGAGCGGCTGAACATCCAAGAGCAACTGAAAGAGCTGCTTTGTCTCCAGCAGAAAGCAAACAGGACACAGCTGATGCCACCTTCTGTGGCTGTAGGTGGGATCACAAGCACCCACGTCCCCCGAGTGAGCTGAGCAGCTGTGCCCGGGAGACAGAACAACAGCTTCAGGAGGAAGTGAACCCAGGAGGACCACTCCTCTCTTCAGTCATTAGGACTGTATTAACATCAGGGAGAACAGGAAAGGACTGTGTTCTCTGCAAGCTGTATAGACAAGGAAGGGGGCGATTCTACAGAGTGATTTAATCTTAACTGTCCGGCCTCACCTGACCGATGGACGTCCCACCTGTCTTCTAGCCGCCGAGCCTCCTGTTCAGGTAACACCCTCGGGGCCGGTGTAAGTGCCGATCAGGGAGAGACGGCCCCGTGGGTGCTCAGCCTGGGGAGACGAACCATAAACTGCACGGCTCACAGTCAGCTAAGCGGCGGGTGAGACAAGGACAGGACAGGAGCGTGAAGGCTGCACCCGCTGCGGTGGACCCAGCGGTCAAAGCGGGCGCCGTGGACGAGGCCGGATGTCAGCAGGGCTTCCAGCGAGGTCTGGGATGCAGACAGAGCGAGAGGCGAGGCCGAGGGACCGGCTGGGGGGAGCCCAGCAGGGAGGCTGCAGGAGGCGGCTCCGACATCGGGCCCATCTCCTTTCTGAGCACCCTCCCTCTTCTCATGAAGGTGGCCCTGCAGCCCTTCCCTGGGTGGGCCCAGCCTGCACCGAGACGGGTGCCCGGGGAGCCTGGACCCCGACTGCGCTGCCAGGGGCTGCTTCTCAGCAGCGCCGGCCCCTCCTGCTAAGGTGGCCCTCAACTTCAGCATCCATAAGCTGCAAACTACCAACGCGATGCTTCAACAGCCTGTACTGCCCTTAGCTAAAGGTTCCTAAGTGCTCACTTCTACTTTTTTTTTTAGTTTATTAAACTTTTTATTTTTTAATTAATTTATTTTAATTGGAGGCTAATTACTTTACAATACTGTAGTGGTTTTTGCCATCCATTCACATGAATCAGCCATGGGTGTACATGCGTCCCCCATCCTGAATCCCCCTCCCACCTCCCTCCCCATCCCATCCCTCTGGGTCGTCCCAGTGCACCAGCCCTGAGTGCCCTGTCTCATGCATTGAACCTGGACTGGCAATCTGTTTCATATATGGTAATATACATGTTTCAATGCTATTCTCTCAAATCATCCCACCCTCGCCTTCTCCCACAGAATCCAAAAGTCTATTCTTTACATCTGTGTCTCTTTTGCTGTCTCGCATAAAGGGTCATCGTTACCATTTTTCTAAATTCCATATATATGCATTAACATACTATGTTCGTGTGTTTCTTTCTGACTTACTTCTCTGTATAATAGGCTCCAGTTTCATCCACCTCATTAGAACTGATTCAAATGCATTCTTTCTAGTAGCTGAGTAATAAGTGTATATGTACCACAGCGTTCTTATCCATTCGTCTGCCGATGGACATTAGGTTGCTTCCATGTCCTGGCTGCTGTAAACAATGGTGCAATGAGCACTTGAGGACACGTGCCTCTTTTACTTCTGGTTTCCTGGGTGTATGTACCCAGCAGTGGGATTGTGGGGTCGTATGACTGAGCGACTTCACTTTCACTTTTCACTTTCATGCATTGGAGAAGGAAATGGCAACCCAGTCCAGTGTTCTTGCCTGGAGAATCCCAGGGACAGGGGAGCCTGGTGGGCTGCCGTCTCTGGGGTCGCACAGAGTCAGACACGACTGAAGCGACTCAGCAGCAGCAGCAGCAGCATGGCAGTTCTGTTTCCAGTTTTTTAAGGAATATCCACACTCATCTCCATAGTGGTGTTCAGTTCAGTTCAATCGTTCAGTGGTGTCCGACTCTTTGTGACCCCATGAACTGCAGCACACCAGGCCTTCCTGTCCATCACCAACTCCTGGAGTTTACTTAAACTCATGTCCATTGAGTCAATGATGCCATCCAACCATCTCATCCTCTGTTGTCCCCTTCTCCTCCTGCCCTCAATCTTTCCCAGCATCAGGGTCTTTTCAAATGAGTCAGCTCTTCGCATCAGGTGGCCAAAGTATTGCAGCTTCAGGATTAGTCCTACCAATGAATATTCAGGGTTGATTTCCTTCAGGATTGACTGCTTGGATCTCCTTGCAGTCCAAAGGACTCTCAAGAGTCTTATCCAACACCACAGTTCAAAAGTATCAATTCTTTGATGCTCAGCTTTCTTTATAGGCCAACTCTCATATCCATACACAACTACTGGAAAAACCACAGCCTTTACTAGACAGAACTTTGTTGCCAAAGTAATGTCTCTGCTTTTTAATAGGCTGTCTAGGTTGGTCATAACTTTTCTTCCAAGGAGTAAGTGTCTTAATTTCATGGCTGCAGTCACCATCTGCAGTGATTTTGGAGCCCCAAAAAAGTCTCTCACTTTTTACACTGTGTACCATCTATTTGCCATGAAGTGATGGGACAGGATGCCATGATCTTAGTTTTCTGAATGTTGGGTTTTTTTCACTCTCCTCTTTCACTTTCATCAAGAGGCTCTTTAGTTCTTCTTCACTTTCTGCCATAAGGGTGGTGTCATCTGCATATCTGAGGTTATTGATATTTCTCCTGGCAATCCTGATTCCAGCTTGTGCTTCTTCCAGCCCAACATTTCTCATGATGTACTCTGCATATAAGTTAAATAAGCAGATTGACAATATACAGCCTTGACATACTCCTTTTCCTATTTGGAACCAGTCTGTTGTTCCATGCCCAGTTCTAACTGTTGCTTTCTGACCTGCATACAGATTTCTCAAGAGGCAGGTCAGGTGGTCTGGTACTCCCATTTCGTTCAGAATTTTCTACAGTTTTATTGTGATCCACACAGTCAAAGTCAATATTGACTATTTGGCATGGTCAATAAAGCAGAAGTAGATGTTTTTCTGGAACTCTCTTGCTTTTTCCATGATCCAGCGGATGTTGGCAGTTTGATCTCTGGTTCTTCTGCCTTTTCTAAAACCAGCTTGAACATCTGGAAGTTCACAGTTCACGTATTACTGAAGCCTGGCTTGGAGAATTTTGAGCATTACTTTGCTAGCGTGTGAGATGAGTGCAATTGTGCAGTAGTTTGAGCATTCTTTGGCATTGCTTTTCTTTGGGATTGGAATGAAAACTGACCTTTTCCAGTCCTGTGGCCACACTGCTAAGTTAATTTGCTGGCATATTGAGTGCAGCACTTTCACAGCATCATCTTTTAGGATTTGAAATAGCTCAACTGGAATTCCATCAGCTCCACTAGCTTTGTTCATAGTGATGCTTCATAAGGTCCTCTTGACTTCACATTCCAGGATGTCTGGCTCTAGGTGAGTAGGAATGATCATACCATCGTGATTATCTGGGTGGTGAAGATCTTTTTTGTACAGTTCTGTGTATTCTTGCCACCTCTTCTTAATATCTTCTGCTTCTGTTAGGTCTGTACCATTTCTGTCCTTTATTGAGCTCATCTTTGCATGAAATGTTCCCCTGGTATCTTTAATTTTCTTGAAGAGATCTCTAGTCTTTCCCATTCTATTGTTTTCCTCTATTTCTTTGCATTGATCACTGAGGAAGTCTTTCTTATCTCTTCTTGCTATTCTTTGGAACTCTGCATTCAAATGGGTATATCTTTCCTCTTCTTCTTTGCTTTTTGCTTCTCTTCTTTTCACAGTATTTGTAAGGCCTCCTCAGACAACCATTTTGCTTTTTTGCATTTCTTTTTCTTGGGGATGGTCTTGATCCCTGTCTCCTGCACAATGTCAGGAACCTTCATCCATGGTTCGTCAGGCACTCTGTCTATCAGATCCGTAGTGGCTGTACTAGTTTGCATTCCCACAACAGTGTAAGAGGGTCCCTTTTCTCCACACCCTCTCCAGCATTTATTTTTGTAGACTTTTGGATAGCAGCCATTCTGACTGGCATGAGATGGTACCTCATTGTGGTTTTGATTTGCATTTCTCTGATAATAAGTGATAATGAGTATCTTTTCTTGTGTTTGTTAGCCATCTGTACATCTTCTTTGGAGAAATGTCTGTTTAGTTCTTTGGCCCATTTTTTTGATTGGGTCATTTATTTTTCTGGTATTGAGCTGCATGAGCTGCTTGTATATTTTTGAGATTAATTCTTTGTCAGTTGTTTCATTTGCTATTATTTTCTCCCATTCTGAAGGCTGTCTCTTCACCTTGCTTATAGTTTCCTTCGTTGTGCAAAAGCTTTTAAGTTTAATTAGGTCCCATTTTTTTTTTGGTCCCATTTGTGTATTTTTGCTTTCATTTCCATTACTCTTAGAGGTGAGTCATAGAGGATCCTGCAGTGATTTACATCAGAGTGTTTTGCATATGTTTTCCTCTAGGCTCACTTCTTATTCACGTGAGCCAGCATCTCGGGCTGTGTGGACACTGGCCTTTGAGGTGTCCTTGCCCTTCCTGAGCTCTTCTCCACAGCTGGAGCGGCCAGAGGACCAGGCGCCTTGAGGACGCTTGTTCAACCACCTCCCCACGGGCTGCCGAAGTTTCTGCACCAGGGGCAGAAGGACAGCTCCTCCCTGACTCGGGCCAGCGGATAAGCACAGGCCCACCCTCCCACCAGGCACAGTCTCTGCATGCCTTCATCTTGCTGACCCTGTCCCCGTGAAATATTCATTGGAAGGATTAATGTTGAAGCTGACGCTCCAATACTTTGGCCACCTGATGCAAAGAACTGATGAATTGGAAAAGGTCCCGATGCTGGGAAAGACTCAAGGCGGGAGGAGAAGGGGACAACAGAGGATGAGATGATTGGATAGTGTCACCGACTGATTCAGTGGTCATGAATCTGAGCAAACTCCTGGAGACAGTGAAGGACAGAGGAGCTTGGCATGCTGCAGTCCATGGGGTCGCAGGGTTCGGGATGACTTAGCGGCTGAACAACAAGGACAAGATAAGCACACCTGGGACACGGCAGACAGCAAGGGTCCTGCACTCCTGGGCTCTACAGATCTGTGCAAAGACGCCCCTCCCAACCCGGAAGGACTCTCAGAAGGAGAGGTAGAGGCTTCCAGAGGAAAGGGGTCAGCTGTGCCCGACACCTCCCACGGCGGAAAAGAATTCGTGTGGATCCACACAGAGCAAGAAACACGACACCCCAGTGAACGTGACTGCATTACAGCTGCCAGCACCAGCAGGGAATTTACAGGAAAAACCCACATCATTTTCAGCAAACAAGGCAATCACAGAAGAATGCACAAACCATGATTACATTTGTGTAAAATTCAGAAAGCGCCTAAACGCTGAAACACGTTGTCTAGAAACAATGCTTCTATGTAGACACGCTTCTGAGAAGCAGCACGGCATGACTGGCACCTTTCAGGAGATAATGGTTCCCGGGGAGGGTCGCGGCTCCCGAGGGTGCTGGGGCGCGGAAACAGCTATTTCTTGGGCTCAGAGGGAGGTCCTGGTGGGGGTCTATTGTATCAGCATTCTTTACACTTGGCATAAACATAGACAAGTTTTTGTGTGCAGGCCGGTTGCCAATTCTTTTCAAAGGAAGAATGAGCTGGAGCTAACAGTGTGGATGGCAAGTGCCTGTCGAGTGATGGGAGTTCCTCAGGGAAGGTGGCGCCAGGTAGGTCCCAGGGGAATGTTCTAGATGGATGACCTAAAACAGGCCAGCTTGTTCATAGGAAGGGTTCACAGCTGGATCTCCACTGAGAAAATTCTGCACTCGACGTGGCCCAAACGTCTTAACACCTGCTTGACGAGCTTCATCTTGCATCCATGACATGAGTACACGTGTGGATAACAAACTAGACAAAGTCCTCTCTTGTCTGTGTAAATCCAATAAGTTTTCTCCTAAAAGCGGCTCATTCTGCCCATTAGAAACACATATGTCTTTCTCATGGAAGCCAGCTGAGTCTCCGGCACTCTGGGGTGTGAGTAATTACGCTGCAGCAGTATATCTGTCTCTACAAACCTCTAAAATGTTAATATGTATTATGACATGTTTGATTAGAGTGGAGGAGGAAACAACTCCCGGGTAGAAAGAGAAGAGGCTGCACGCCCGGACGGCTGGGTTACTGTGGTTACACAGCCTGGTTCGGCAGCCGCGGATTCCGCTGATGGGACGAGCGGACGGCTCCGCAGAGGCCACGAGGACTGTCTGGCTTGGCGACTTTGCTGCCTTGCTGTACAGCCTGGCTGGTAAGTTCCTGATAGAGAAAAGAAGAGTCACTTCCCAGCTGTTCTGTGGCAGGACAAAATGTTAAATTTAGACCGTGAAATGGCTCTGGAAGCAAAGGAACAGGTGGTAAATGGCTTTGAAGGCAGATGGCACTTTTAATGGCTGTGTTCACCAGTTGCTTGCTGAACCGGAGACCATGGCGGTCACTCTCGCTCTGCCATTTTCACTTGAACGCTTACGAAATGGGGGTGAAGTCTTAAAAATTGCTACCGTCATTCTTAAAAAGGATCACTTTGTTTGTTTCATCAGACAGGAGCAGACTCCGGTGTGGCATGGTGCTTTTACCCTCCCTAAGGTGGGTGCCCACTTCACACTCCCCTGTAACACTGAGGGGTCCGCTGAGGGGTGCAGGTCAGAAGGCCCCCCGGAGAGGGCTCCCCCTGAAGAGGGCAGGAAGCAGGTCCTTCTGGCAGATCCTTTGGCACGGCTTCAGTTCTCCCCTGACAAACTCCACCTTCTCCTTAAAAACTAAAAAATAGGATACAAGGTATGCTCTTGCCCTGAACACGTTCCTTCCTTGACCTGAACATTCCAAGGCTTCAGGGACAGTTGGGAATAAGGCAAAGCGCGTTAGTGAGACCCGCTGGAAGGAAGCGGAAAGAAGGGCAGCCCTCCCTGCGTGCTGCCCCTCTTTAACCAGCTGCCCGCCCACGTCTGAGTGCCCTCCAGTGAGGTCTCTCCAGGTGAGCCCGCCTCTTCCCTCCTCTTCCCACCCTCCCCCGACCTCGCCCCTGATTCAGGAGCAAGCTTGAGAGAGATGGCGTCAGAAGTTACAGCCATCACGTGAACAAGTGGAAGCGTCTGTATCCATCCCATGGAGAAGGGGCGCTGAGGTCCGGGCGGTTGCGGGAGGGTCAGTCTCAGATGGTGCTTCAGGCCAGGCAGGGAGGGGGCAACACGTCCTGCCAGTAGGTGACTCCCAGGCTGGGCAGGGGGGCGGCGACCACACAGGCTGACGTGAGCCAGTGGGAGACCCCAGGGCGCGGGGCTGTCCAGAGGAGCTGTGGCAAGGACTAACTTGGCTGCATGTGCCAGCAATGCTCTGGGAGAGAAAACCCGCTTCTGAACGGAATGTGGAATGGGTCAAGGGGCTCTGTAAATAGGGCATCTTATTCGAAATCCAAAGCCACGATGCAGGCCTATCATTCAGCGGTGCTCATGGCTGATCTTCTTTCCAGCACCAAGCCTTCTTTTGGGTCCTTCAGTTACTGGATCAGAACTCTCCAGGGAGCTTCTTCACACACTAATCCTGGTCTCCACCAGGCAGGTGGACGTCTGGACCATGAACTAGGGCTTCTCCATGGAGGCACCTCTAATGTCTGGGGCCAGATTATCCTTCCCACAGGGGCTATCTCAGGCTGTCACGTGTGTAGCTGAATCCCTGGTCTCTACACCAGCAACAACCACCACGTCTCAACAAAGAGTACCTCTGGCCATGGGTGAGGGTCCCTGGGAGCAAGCTTCCCTCCATTGAGAATCACACAGCTAAACAACACAGGGCTCCTGAGGTTATCAGGCTTTTATTACCAAGCCAAGGGCATAAATAATAGTCTAAATCATTTATCTAAAATGGAATTATCTTCTAAATAGAAACAGGATGACTCAACTGTAGACACTTTGAAGTTTACACGCTTTTGTGACTTTCCTAGTGATCCAGTGGTTACAAATCCAACTTCCAGTGCGAGGAAAATAGGATCGATCCTGTAAGATCTCACATGATGTAGAGCAGTCAAGCCCAGGCCCTGCAAGTACTGAGCCCCTGTGCCCTGGAGCCCAAGAGCCACAGCTAGATACCCCAGTTCACGTCAGCTCAGTCGCTCAGTCGTGTCCAGCTCTCTGTGACCCCATGGACCACAGCACGAGGATATCATTCCGTGGGCTGCTGACAGTGGTTAAAAACCCACTCTGACAGACCCACTATCTGCCCTCGGTCTCTTTCAAGTCTTGATTTCCAGAAAGCATCCCAGGGAAACGCTGGGAAGGGTTTCACCATGGGCATGGGCAGTCCCTCTCAAATGCCTCCTGCTGACGTCAAGAGGAGTGAGCCGGGGCAGCCGGACTAGGAGGGCAGGTGGTCCTGCCTCCCCAAGAACCACTTCCAGGGCAACCCTGGTGGAACCACATGCACCTCTGATGCCTGGGGCTGGCCAAAGAGCCCAGAGGGCGCCTGCCAGGCTGGGGCCATCGGCCCAGATGCACAGCCTCGGGCCCACCCCTGCCACCATCAGGGCTTCCAGGAGAGAGGGACCGGTGTCCACACCGCAGAGGCTATCTCAGCAGACACCTAGTGACTGCGGCCCCTTCACGCTCTGAGAGCCACATCGGCAGTCTTCTACAAGATAGATCCACGGATTCTGCCTTTGTCTAACCGAATGCACACGACGGCAAATTTGATTATAGAGCCTTATAAAACACCAACATGGAAAGACGCCTGAGGATCATGTCGCTTTATAAACCACAGGAGACGTGAAGAGTGAAGCCGCCCCTGGGGTACACAAGGCTTGGTTTGGGATTCTTTCTAAGATTAATTTGCTCAGAAAATAGTAAGTCATCCTTAATAAATGCCAATGGACTGATGGATTTTAACCAAAATCTTGACACAGCTGTAAATTATGTTCCACACAAGAGATTATCCATGCGTTTTATTTATTTGCCCCGTCACACCCTAAGTGCATGTTCACTGACATGCTGAAATAGAAATAACAGTCTGTTCTTGAGAATACAACTTTCTATTGACCAACTAATTTACCAAGTTAACATAGAAACTCGCACACCCAGGCCCAGGGTTGAGAAGACCGCAACACTTACACCAGGAACAAGCCCAGAAAGCCAGGAACTCCCCAGCCTGGATAGTGACACCAGGTGATCTCCAGTTCTCCCACAAAGACGCATTTGTGTGCGTGCGCGCGTGTGTGTGTGTGTGTGCATGTGTGTGTGCATGCATGTGCGTGCATGTGTGCATGTGTGTGCGCGTGTGCGTGTGTGTGTGTGTGTGTGTGTGTGCGTGCATATGTGTGTGTGTGTGTGCCACAATCCAGTGGTGTCTCTGTCCCTGATAATGGAGCCATCAGTGATATAACCCTGGAGGAGGAAACGGCAGCCCACTCCAGTGCTCTTGCCTGGGAAATCCCACGGACAGAGGAGCCTGGCGGGCTACAGTCCATGAGCTCGCAAAGACTTGAGCAAGACTTAGCGATTAAGCAAACAACGATGCAGGGCTAGTATATAATTCTAGGATTAACTATGGTGTAGAATTAATAATCCCATAGAGTTTCTATCCAAGTCTCACTGTATCATGTGAAAAACTAGAACTCCAATAAATAGTACTAACTCACAAGACTCCAGCACTTACTAAATGCCCTCCAAATCAATCCTGCTTTTGTGACATTTAAGGCTGGACGGACCCAAAGATGCACTCGCCAGCATGGCCGGGGCACACGTCTGCTGGTGACAGTGAGCAGGCACACGCGTGCAAGCTGAGGACACCCAGTCCGGGACCAGGCCCTCCAGCTCCCTCATCCTCATCATCCCTCTCCGTCCTGAGACCCTCGTCCTGTACCTCAACCCACAACACCAGTGTCCACCAGCCCCGCGTTGGCCCCGAGGATTTCGAACAGGGGGCCCACTGCACGGGGGGACTCAGAGCCTTGGTGGCCCCTTGGCGCTCAGCCACGGGCTTTGGTGGGCCCTGCACAAGCCCTGCTGTGATGGGGGGACCCACACCTTGTGCTCAAAACAGGCCTGGGCCAGCCCAGGAGGGATGGCTCAGTGAGAGCCCGGGGCGAGTCTGCACTGTGTACGTTTTCGTTTCATTAACTCGGATGCATAGTTCTTTTCCAGCACATTGCCTATGCTTTCTTCCAAGTTCTGCCTCAGACAATTAGATATTTCTCTGTTATGCGCATCATTCCCCGTGAAGAGTAAGTAAAGGTGTGCCTCGTTTCTTCAAATGGAAACTTGACACCTTGTTTCACAGAAGGAAATGCCCAGGTTGACCCACTGACCCACACGGCCTCGGTCTGTGGGACTGAGGTCCATGAGTGTGGTCTGAGGATGAGCACACCCGGGAATCCCTCCCCAGTGCTCCCAGCACCAGAACCCAGGAAACCATGGACCTGGAGGCCAGCAGGGCCCCGCCTGGGCTGCCATGCTGTGGACTCTCGCCAGCGCACGGCTCTGAGAGACCGGGCTGGGTACTTACCGGGGAAGGGTGCGGTCCGCAAGGGCATTCTGATGGGCGCCAGGGTCAGCAAGTGGCAGGGCTGCACCCTGGAGGGGGATGGGCCCCCGAGCCCCGCGGAGTCCACGGAGACCACGGCTGTGGCGGCGGCTGCGATGGCCACGGTGGGGCCGCTGCCCATGGGTTTAAGGCTGCTGTGACAACCACCTGCAGAGGGGGACAGGGAGGTCAGCACGGGATGCCCGGCGTCCACCACAGACAATGCCATTTCATTATGGAGCATTTGAGCACCAAGGAAACAAGAGTGTGGTGACCCCCTTTCTTGGAGCCCGTGGCCTGGCCACTGTCCCTGAAATAAGTGTGATGAGCTCTCAACCTGTCCAGATGTCACCTGTGCACAGAGCTGTGTGCATCAGGGTCACAGTCTCCAGAGGACAAGCCTGCCTTAGAGAGAAGGCATTTTGCTGCCGCTCACAGTACGAAGCTCAGCAAACAAAGCCTCTTACACGGTCAGCTCCATTTCTATGCAGCCGCTGGGTCAACCAGTCATCACTTGGCTGAATAGATGCCAAGCGTGTTCTGGGTCTCAGGAACAGAGCCGCACGTCTCACACTTTAAATACCAAAGGGCACGCTTGGTGCCAGGTTCCTGCATTTTTCCTCATTTCTGTCTTTCCATATTGGATGACATTCACAGACTTTTTAAATTTAATTTTTTTATAGAGCAGGGTTAGAGCTGCAGACAACTTGAGCAGCAAGTACAGAGAATCCCCACATAGTTCCCTCCATCACGCACTAGGATGGGGTGCTACGTTCACGAACCAACACTGGCGCATTACGAGCCCAAGTCTATAGTTTCCGTTACCGTCCACCGCTTGTGTTGTTCATTCTGCAAGTTTCGTCAAATGCAGAACTAAAAGCCCTGTGTGCTCTTCCTGTTCACCTCCGCAAGCCAGAAATGACTGAACACGATGAGGAAGACATGTGGGAAGCTGAGACTGGCTGAAAGCAAGGCCTCTCGCACCATTAGTCAAGGTGTGACAGCAAAGGAAGCATTCTTGAAGGCAATTAAGTGTTGCTGCAGAAGCTGCGGCAAGTAATTCAGAAGATCTAGCTAAGATAACTTATGAAGATGACAATACTAACTAATGTATTTTCAATGTAGACAAAACAGCCTTCTATTGGAGGAAGATGGCATCTAGGACTTTCTTAGCTGGAGAGGAGAAGCCAATGCTTCAGAGCTTCAAAGGGCAGGCTGACTCTCTTGTTAGGGGCTACCGCAGCTAGCCCCTGAGTTTAAGTTGAAGCCAATACATCCACCATTCCCAAACTCCCAGGGCCCTTAAGCAGTTTGCTAAATCTACCCTCCTGTGCTCTACAAACAGGATAGCAAAAGCACATCTCTTTACAACAGGCTTACTAAACATGTGACGCCCACTGCTGAGGCCTACTTCTCAGGGAAAAAAAAAAAAATGGATTTGTTTCAAAATATTACTGCTCATTGACAATGCACCTGGTCACCCAGGAACTTTGATGGAGACAGACAGGACGTTCATGTTTTCACGTCTGCTAGTGCAGCACGCACCCTACAGCCCGTGGACACAGGAGCCACTTGACTTCTAAGTCTTATTTAGGAGTTACATTTCATAAAGTTGCTGCTGCATGCTCAGTCGTGTCTGATTCTTTGCAACCCCATGGACTGTAGTCACCAGGCTCGTCTATCCATGGGATTTCCCAGGCAAGAATACTCGAGTGGGTTGCCATTTCGTCTTCCAGAGGATATTGCTGACCCTGGGACTGAACCCGTCTTCTGCATCGAGAGGTAAATTCTTTACCACAGATCCAACTGGAAAGCCCCTCATAAGGCTATAGCTGCCACAGGTGATGATTTCTCTGGCGGATCTGGGAAAAGTCAACTAAGAGGCTTCTACAAGGGATTCACCATTCAAAATGTCATTAAGAGCATCTCAGATTCCTGGGAAGAGATCAAAACATCAACCTTAACAGGAGTTCAGATGAAGCTGGTTCCAAGCTTCCTGGGTGACTTTGAGGGCAGTGGGGAAGGTAACTGCAGATGTCGTGGAAATAGCAGGAGAACTCGAATGAGATGTGGCGCCTGAGGATGTGAGCGAGCTGCTGCAAGTTCATGCCAAAATTTTAATGGATGAGCAAGGAGCTGCCTCTTAAGGATGAGCAAAGAAAGCGGTTCTTTGAGATGGACTCTACACCAGGTCAAGGTGCTGTAGAAACTGTTGAAATGACAGTGAAATGTGTTGCCTATTTTACACAAATGCAGTTGAGAAAGTGGTGCGAAGGCCGAGAGCATGGACTCCAGGCTTGAAAGATCTACTGCGAGTGAAATGCTATCAAATGACACTGCAGGCAAAAGAGAAATCATTCTTGAGAAGAAATAAACTTATGTGGCAAATCTATTGCTGCATTATTTTAAAAGATTGCTGCAGCCACCCCAAGCTTTAGCAACATCACCCTGATCAGTCAACAGCCGTCAACATCACGCAAGTTCCTCCAGCAAAAAGACTACAACCCACTGAAGGCTCAGATGATGGTTTGCAATTATTAGCAATAAGGGATTTTTAAATTAAGGAATGTATGCTGTTTTACACATGATGCTACTGCACACTTGATGGGCTGTGGGGTAATGCAGAGGTAATGTCTGTATGCACTTGGAAGCCAAAACATTGCTTTATTACCATATGTCCTTTATTGCAGTGACCTGGAACCAAACCTGCTATATCTCCCAAGTGTGTCTGTTTGTACTGAAAGTCCCCTGTGTCCTTTCATGGCTAGATAGCTCATTTCTTTTTATTACTGAGTAATATTCCACTGTATGGATGTACTACAGCTCACCCATTCACCTACTTAATGCTTGCAGGTTGTTTTCAAGTATCTAAAATTACAAATAAAATTGTTGCAAACATTTGTGTGCATGTGTTTGTGTGGACATGAGTTCTCAGCTCATTTGGGTAAATAGCAAGCAATGTGACTGCTGGGTCACACAGTAAGACTACCTTTTGCTTTATAAGAAACTGCCAGACTGTCTCACAAAGCAGCAACACCATTTCACATCCCCACCAGCCATGAGGACGAGCTCATGTTGCCCCACACCCCCGTCTACACTTGGCCTCAATGCTCTGGGCTTCAGACGTTCCAGCACAGGCACAGTGGCATCTTATTGTCACTCACAGATTTAAAGTCAGGGAAAAACCCACTATTCAACATATATTGTCTTACTTAAGAAAAACTCATTATAAAAAAGGTATAAAATGGAGAAAATAAGTGTCTAAAAACATCCGACGCTGAACACTGGGGACCTTCTGCCATGCAGCCAACCAGAAGTTTCCAGAGGCCAGGTCTGGACTGCCAGCACACTGCACGCACGGCTCTTCCACAAGGCATTAGAATAAACACGTCCCCCGTCATTAAATGGCCCTCCCAAGTCCAGTTATTAACCAGAGCCTAGTGTTCCCAGCAGCGAACCCACCGCACAGACTTGCCTATTCACTTAACCAGCCACCATTACAGCGGGGGTTGCCTGGTCAATAGCTCTGCGGGTAAAGATTCCACCGGCAATTCTGCAGACACAGGAGACACAAGTTCGATCCCTGGGTCAAGGAGATCCCCTGGAGAAGGAAATGGCAACTGACTACAGTATTCTTGCCTGAAAAAAAAAACACCTACAGACAGAGGAGCCTAGTGGGCTACAGTCCAAAGGTCGCACAGAGTCAGACATCTCTGAGCGACTCAGAGCACAGTATAACTAAGCATGCCTTGCACAACTGTGTAAACAAAGTTACTTTCTGCATTTAGTGCCCAATCCAGGATGGACGTTCAGGGTCAAAGCAGGGTGAGCATTTTAGGGTACGCAGGGTCCGTTTAATGAGGTGATTCTGAGGAAGCCCACATACGGTGAGGCTTCACACAAAAATGTCCTTGTAAATTCGGCTTCCCTCCTTCGGGACTCCCGTCTATCATTCCACCACTGGTGCTGTCACTGGAATTTGACTCCCTGGCCCGGTTCAGAGTCAGGTCTGCCACTGTGACCCAGGGCTTCAAAGAACTGCGATTCTCGAAGCCACGGTCACTGACCTTGGTGGTAGGCTGCTCTCGAATGTGTTGAATAACTGGGTCTTCGGTTCAAAATGAAGATGGTCTTGAAGCAAAGGATGGGAAAGTAACTAACAGTGACTTAAACAGTTGCCAAGGCAAGAGCATTTTACAGATGGGTCTGTGGGAACAGTTATATCTTCGAGTGATTTTGCTATCAAAAATGATGATTCAACCAAAAGAGAAAAAAAAGTAAACCTTATCTGCCTCTTTAAAACAAAAAAAAAACTCAGAAAGATAGCTTTTAACCTGCTTTGCATCCATTCGGGTTCATATAAAAATGCACCACTCACTAGTTAGAGCACAAAATCAACTTCATAATATCAGTGGAAATAGAAGGTTAATTATCAGTGTTGCCAAAATTACTGTCATAATTGGTGGACGAGATGAAACAGAAAGAAGGGATCTTGTCACCGCCAGGCTCCCACCAGCTCCAGCCTTCCTTAGGCGCATCAGGCGCCTTGCTAGAGCCAGGTGCTGGGTGTGGGAGGAGGAGCTGATTCCCGACCTCCAAGACACGGAGCACAGGTGAGCGCGACCCGGGCGGGCAGCTGGACGAGGCAGCACGCGCTGGGAGGGGAGCGGCTCAGGAGCCCCCGTGACCCCCGTCTGGAGTCCAGCCCAGGCGGGAGCCACTGGCAGCATCCCTCCCCTCTCCGTCCCCCGGCCCCCCGAGGCCAGGTGTTTATGGAGTGTCTCCACCTGTCAGACTGCACGCAGCCTGGGGCAGGAAAGATGAGGCCACAGGAGGCATTGATGCAAAAGATAATCGCCTGCAGGGACACGCTGCCCATGGACCCCAGCCAGGAGGCGCGCAGGGAGGACGGGCCCCGGGAAGCCAGCTGCTCCCCGGGAGAGGCCTCTGAGCTGAGCCTTGGAAGACGAGTAGGCACTCAATAAATTGCATCAACTGATAAGTCATTATCATAACTTGCGTTCCCCAAAGGACTGCAGAGAATCCCTTCGTTGAGTAAATAAACTGAGATAAGAGGTTCAGCCAAAAAAATAAGAAAAAAAACTGCTAAGCCAGCTAAGAGATAAGCCAGAAACGCTCTCTCATAAGGATTACTTATAAAAATCAATGTTTTAAGCAAAACAGTAATTAACCATGTGCTTCCCTTGAAGGCAGCCAGCAGCCTCCACCCGTCAGGCTCACGGGCTCATTCTGCCGCTTCCATCACGGCCGCCGCCCCCTAGCTCCCCCTCCGATAGCCAGACGTGCCAAGGACCACTGCTTGCCCTACTGAGTGACCCCAGGGGAGCCACGCACAGGAGAACCTCCACGGTCCTTGTTTGCAGCCAGAGCGTGGCACTCACCGAGATTCAGGGGACCCACAGGGGCCCCAGACAAAGTCCGCACTGACCCCCGGGCCAGGCGTGTCTGCCCCGGGCCGGGCGGGCGCCAGGGCCCTCTGGCTTAACACACTCCTCCCTCCCCCTGGGCGGGCCGCAGCGTTGGGACGGGGGTCTCATTTGAGCCACCAGAGCCCACCCTGCAGTCTGCACAGGGACCACGGGTCACTGACACACCGAGGGAGTCCTTGCAGGACACGGAGCCTGGGCTCTGTGCGGACCACCGGCCTCTCCCCTCACCGGCCTCCAAACCCAGAGCCCAGCCGGCAGCTAGAGTCTGCTTTTCCCAGGATTCAACAGAAAAAAAAGGGAAGAGAAAGGCCGGTGGCCCTGGGGTGGCGGGATAGGCAGGGGCTCCGGAACCATCCAGGCTGAGCTGCCCATCAGGCGCCGTGCGCTCCAGGGTGTCCACGTGGGCTGGGTGGCCCAGTCTGTTCCTGTCTCCTGGGTTTCCTCTTCCTCTCAGACCTGCCCTGGACTCTCAGCCCCAGGATCTCCGTCAGTGGCCGCGTTCAGTGGGGGACAGGGCAGCGGCAGTGCTGGAGAAGACCCCTGCCGTGTCCCTGCTGAGGAGGGCCTGCCCTGGCACTGAAGGGTCCTCAGAATTTTGACCACCAGCGGGCTGCAGGGTATGTAAGCCGCTAGAGATCTCACTCCCGTATCCGTCCAGAAGAGCAGGGTGAAGGCCTCGCCTGGAGCATCAGATGCTGAGACACTGTGGAGAGGACGACCCTCATCTCGGGCTGCGGAGGGTGGGGCAGAAACAGCAGGACGAGGCAGTCTTCTGATGAAGAGGACTCTCGCCTGATACACAGGAGATGCTGTGCTCTCTGCTCGGCCATGGCCCCAAAGAACAGTCACCAGTTTCTTTCTTTGTTTAGCATATGATTCAGCGGCTGTGGAATCCTCCAGGCGAGGTATCTGCCAACTGGTAATTATGACTGCAACACAAGTGTGTGGTCAAGAGGAGACTTCACGCATCTGTCCACGTGCGGGGCTTTGCCTGTGTTCACACATGGAAGGCGGGCCTGGGGTCTTCAGTGACACCTGTGGCTTTGACACGCGAGCAGAGGGAAGGACAAGCGGACAGAGTCAGAACTCAGGCTCTTCCTTCCTGCCCTGTCTGCTGAGGGTGTGTGTCCCTGCACCCTGACCTCTAGCTGTGGGGAATAAGGAAATCCGTCAGCATTAGTTGCTTCTAGAAAGAGCAGTGATGGGTCTTGGTGCCTACAGGACAAGCCAGCGCCCAGCTCCCGCCCGTGTGTTTGATTCTGTTTGCCTTTCTTGGTGTTTGTCATTCAGGCGGTTTTTTGAAGGAGACGTCCAATTCCTGGTTTTGGTCAAGTTTTCCACATGCTGAGGAAGCAAACCCAGGAGCTGGGCTGGTTCATCACCAAGCTCCCAGGATGCTCTCACGCTGCCCTCAAAGTGTCTGTCTCTGGACCAGCTCTGGCTGTGTGTGAGCTGCCCAGGATGCCCACCACGTTTGTCTTCTCTGCACCCCGGCACCCAGGCAGCACCCGTCTGCCAGAACCCCACAGGGGTGGCGAGTGGGTGACCCTGCAGTCCAGCCACTGACATCACCCTGCTCCCTCCTCCAGACTGTGGCCCAGGAGTCCTAGTAACCTGAGTGCAGAGGGGACTCCACTCCCCTGGGTAGGACTGCCGGCCACCCACCACCGTGGAGTGAGCACCACCCCTTCCTGAGGCAGCTCTTCCTGGCTCCCCGCAGCCCCCGGTTACATGCAGACCCACAAGGAACAGGGTCTCATGCACACTGCCTCCTGCCGCGGAGGGGGGCTCTGACCCTGCCCTTGACCCAAGCACCCCCTTCCGTGCCCACTTTAGACGCAACTGCTGATGTGTGTGTCTGCCTCCCCAGGGGTCCCAGAGACGCAGTGCTCAGGGCCAGCCCAACCACGATGGGAGGGCGCACAAGGTGGGGAGGTTCTCAGAAAGCTCTCTGCTCCATCTTTCCTGGAAAGAAGAAAATAATGTCAGGATTTTCCCCCAAGCAACAGTCAGCGGTCAGAGGGCTCCCAGAACCCAAATGACAGTCTGCTGTGAGGAACGCCCCAGGAGAAGGAAAACTCTCCATTCAAATCCCCCATTTCCTACCGTCTAGTGTCAAGAGCAACAGCATGTTGTCTTGGCATGCCGGACAGGAGTGACCGTCCTCGGAGTCTCATCCTCTCACTGCCCTGGTGGGTTGCCAGTGCACCAGCCTCGGGGTCCTAGGCCCAGAGGCCCTGGAGAGGTAGGCCTGGGAACCAGCATGTCTGGAAGGATGTACATCTCCATATTCTAAAGGGTCATTCCGTTCCTAAAAGGACACTCAGTGCAGAGTCCAGCCTCTGGACCCAGGGAACAGGGTGATGTCTGCTCGTGGAGGGCACATCAGTGTTGTTCTGGATCCTCCATCAGAACCTTGCCCCTGCCCCCTAGTAGGAACTAAAGAAAGCGGGAGTGATGTCACTCAGTCGTGTCTGACTCTGCGACCCCAAGAACTGTAGTCCACCAGGCTCCTCTGTCCAAGGGATTTTCCAGGCAAGAATACTGGAGTGGGTTGCCATTCCCTTCTCCAGAGTATCTTCCCGACCCAGGAATGGAACCCAGGTCTCCTGCACTCTAAGCAAGACGCTTTACTGTCTGAGCCACGAGGGAAGTCAACGGCAACTACGGTGAACCTGTAAGTCCAGGTCTGGAGACCAAGAGAGGAAGCTTCTCTTTCAGAGAGAAAAGCAAACACCAGACGGAACCCAGATGGGAATGAACCTGAGCTCATTCTCTGCAGATGTTACTGCATTAACAGCTCAAGGTCAGGCGCCAGTGGCCTGGACCAGAAATCACAGAAGCAAAACCAGATGAGCAGGGAAGGCCCCCCTCCCTTGGAGCCCCCGCCTTTCCCAGGGGGCCCCGTGAGCCTCACGCTCCCCCCATCTTTACTCTTAAAGTCAAACCCCTCACCATGTGGACGAGAAGTCCACCTATGAACCAAGTCCTGCTTCTCCATTCTGTGGCCACCGAATAAAGCTAATGCTATGCGCATGCGTGTGCTAAGACAGTCCAGTCGTGCCCGACGCTTTGCAGCCCCGTTTGCTGTAGCCCGCCAGGCTCTTCTGACCGTGGGATTCCTCAGGCAAGAATACAGGAGTGGACTGCTGCCCCTTCTCCAGGGGATCTTCCCGCCCAGGGACTGAACCCGCGTCTCTGCTTTCTGTATTGGCAGGCAGGCCCTTTACCACTACCACCACCTGGGAAGCCTGGCGCTGCAGATTTCGATTTCAGTTTTGTTATTTGGCTACACGAACCCAAAGTGTAAAAGAACATTTTTCCCCAGGGCAGAGGGTCTCGGCTGGGTTAGGGGTCCATCCGACTTAATTCTATTAACACAAGCCTGGCTCCCCAGTGCGCATGCTCATTTTTGCTAAGCCCATCTCAGCTGTTTGCGTCTCTGCCTCCCCTCATTTCAGACACTCGGAAGATGACTTTCCCATCAAGTCCTCTCCGTCTGCCATAGAACCCAGTCTTGGTGGGCATGTCTGGTGCAGACCTCCTCTGCAAAGGGAGGATTGCTGTCTGCTTGTCTCACTTAAAACTTCAGGAGCCAGCCCTTCCCAAGGAGGCTCTGCCGCCTGACTCGTCTTACTCCAGCTTCGTGTACACATCCGTGTACGTTTTCACTTGCATCGCAGCGCTGGGATGCCCCGTTGGCCCCTGATACACGTAGGCTGTGGGCACAGACCCTGAAGACGCTGCGGCGGTGTCAGAGACCCCCCCCCCCCAGAGGGTGACTGAGGACCCCTCCAGCTCCTCGTCCCCAACCGGGGGATGAAAGGCGTTCCCAGCGCTGACGCTGGCACTGAACCCCAGGCAGGAGTAGTCCGGCCCCTTCCCCTCCCACATGGAGAGGAGCAGGTGTGGCTTTGACACGTGTCTCTGTCCTGGACACTGCAGACACAGGCTCCCACGGTGCCCTGGGCCCAGCTGGTTGGTGACCCTGGACCTGCCCACCCCAGGCCTAAGCCCACGCACCTGAGTAGAGATACCCTTGGAGCTGCATCACAGCCCGGGGTCGGGGGCGAGGGTGACCAGCCCCCCACCCCCGCCACAGACGGTACAGGCGAGCACGCATGAGTTAGCTCACGCTAAAAGGGGTCTCAAAGAGTCAGACACGACTGAGCGACTGCACTGAACTGAACTGAAGAGGGGGCAGGTTCACTACCTTTGTGCTCCGGGGGGACACCCTACTTTACACTCAGTGCAGAGTGAGTGTAAAATCTTTCTGTGATTTCATGTGACTGGTGTGCAAGTTTAAATACTCACTATTAAAGTCAGAGATTAATTACACGGCCCCAAAGAACAAATAGCTGCTAATACTGGGTGATCTCAACATCCTGAAGTAATGAACAGTCAGTGAAGAAAAGGGGAGAAGGGGCAACAACCATCTTCATTAGCAAACAATGGACCAAGGGGGACAGTAACACCTAAGGGGCTGACAGCCCAGCCTCCCCCTCCGACTCCCAGCCCCCTCGGGGGAAGGCGTGGGGTGTGCGGCTGCGCGGCTGCAGGGGGTGGGGGGGCGGCGTGGGGAGGGACTGTGACGAGTCCACCCCCACCCCCCATCCCCAGCTGAGCTGGACCCCAGGGCAGGCTCAGCAGAGCAACGACCCCCACCCGCCTCACTTTCCGTGGAAACACTCGAGACCTCGCACATTAACAACCTCCTTGAGGGAGAGACAGTGCTCTCAGGACTTGTCCAGGTCTGGTGGGTACACCAGGTGTGGAACAAAAGCACATCAACCCTGTGGCTCCCAGGAAGCATTCGTCTCCAGACGGATCCATCCCAGAAGCGGCTGAGCGATCTCAGTGGGTCCAAGCAAATTCTCCAACCTCGGAGTTTACTCCTAGAGGGGTCACCTGAGGGGGAGCGGGCCACGCCTGCCCCACGGAGCGTCCCAGGGCGCACACAGCCGTCCCTGAGAAGAAGGTCATTTTCTACGGAATGCAGTGGCAGAGGCAAAAACACAACCTTTTGCCTGGAAACAAAGGCATTTCCCTGGGAGAGTCACAGCATGTGGATCCTGTTCCTCCCAGGCAGCCCGAGGTTTTGGTGACCTTGAAAAGGACACGGCCTGTGTGTCTGCACAGCAACAAAAGGCGTGGGGAGGGCTTCGCTGAGACGTTTACTGACGCGACCTGCCCATCACCCAGCAGCTGCTGTCCAGCTGCTTCATTATGTTTGGTGCACAGGACTTGCAGGCACTGCTCATGGGTCTCGTCACCTCCCACGGCAGCTGTGAAGCCCAGGAATGATGCCCAGCCCCGTCTCTCTCTACAGAGATGCATTTAGACAGTGACGCCATCGACGAGCTGACGGTTTTCAGGGATTTTCCTGCCTGCTCATGTGTCAGTTCATTATGAAATTAAGATGACTGACTGCCTCGTAATGGAGACACCAACCCACCTTTCCCTTCAGCCCCGGCCAGCAGTGGGTGCTGTCCTGAGTCCCCAGGGGATGGTGTGAGGCCGCCACAGGGCTGGTCGGAGGGTCTCATGGACCCTCGCTGGGTGGGGCTTTCATAGGTCACGTCCACACTGATCGCACCACTGCTAAGAACCCCAGCACTCCCGGGAGACAGCCTCTGGACCAGGGCTCCATCCATACCCCCAGTGAAGACGTTCGGTGTTTGAGGACAGGAGCCTCCGAGACAGGAGCTGTCTAGACATGTCCTCGTCATCTGAAGCTGCTGCTGAAATGTGCTGCACGGAACCACGGTTCAGCAAATAGGGGGCACTGGTGCCTGTCCTTGTAGAACTGATACCCTGGTGAGATGAAAACGTGAGTTTGCAGAATCAAAGTGTCCGTTGGGGTTGGGGGGCTGACATCTTTGCTGATGCAGGAACAGTAGGGAGCAGTTCTTTTCTCACACGCAGACCGGTCCAGGGAGTCTGGCAGCCCACGTGGTCTGGTTCAACACTGCCTCCCTGGAAACCAGCCCAGCCTCCCCGGGAAACAAGGGTCCCCCAGGGTGGTGAAGATGCTGTTCTTGAGTCACAGAGGCTGTGAAGGTTTGGGGAGCTCAGGCCCGTCCACAGCAAGGGCCTTATAAGGTGTCTGTACATAGTCCCTGCTCAAATAAAAGCCTATCAGCTTCCTTACAATTTTAAGTCATCTGCACAGGTGCTGGCCCCCTATTTGCTGAACCGTGGTTCCGTGCAGCACATTTCAGCAGCTTCAGATGACGAGGACATGTCTATGACAGCTCCTGTCTCGGAGGCTCCTGTCCTCAAACACCGAACGTCTTCACTGGGGGTATGGATGGAGCCCTGGTCCAGAGGCTGTCTCCCGGGAGTGCTGGGGTTCTTAGCAGTGGTGCGATCAGTGTGGACGTGACCTATGAAAGCCCACCCTATTTGCTGAACCGTGGTTCCGTGCAGCACATTTCAGCAGCTTCAGATGACGAGGACATGTCTATGACAGCTCCTGTCTCGGAGGCTCCTGTCCTCAAACACCGAACGTCTTCACTGGGGGTATGGATGGAGCCCTGGTCCAGAGGCTGTCTCCCGGGAGTTCTGGGGTTCTGAGCAGTGGCACGATCAGTGTGGACGTGACCTATGAAAGCCCTGTCCAGCGAGGCTCCATGAGACCCTCCGACCAGCCCTGTGATGGGGCAGAGGGAGCCAGGGGGCGAGGGGGAAGGAAGGAGGCAGGGGGCAGGAGCATAGGATGCTTGGTGCAGGGTATTCACCCGTAACCGTCATTCCTGCCAGGGAGTTCCAGGGAGCCTGTCGCCTCGCCCAGACTGCTCGCGGCCTACAGCAGTCCCAGGAAAGGCCAGAGAACACCTGTAGCATCAGGGCCAAGAGCAAAGTGAAGGGTTCCTGGGAGAAGTGACACTTGGTGAGATGGCTGCACGTTTACTGTGCCTGATGCAAAGAGGAGACCACGGCCGCGTGAGCCTGGAATCCATGAAAACTCCAAACAAAACATGGAAAGTCAAGATGAACCCAAGAGGAAGGCGGGTCATCCTGTGTCCCTGAGAATGATCGGGCTCCAACAGACCTGCCCGACTGTGTGAGGGAAGCTGGCCTTACATGGTCCCAAGGCATCAAACACGAATGCATTCAGGGCTGTGGGTCTCAGGCAGCTGTGACCCTCAAAGCAAATGCAGCGAACCCACTTCCGATCACTCCTCCGCAGTTCATTGCGTGGGGAAGCCACTCGCTTAGGGGGCAGCTCCTCCTTCCATCAGGAGTTTCCACTGGGAATCCCCAGACGAGACAGCCTCCCTTGGTCCCTGGGCGGAGCAGAGGCAGCTTGCAGCCTTAAACACTAAGCTACGCGTGACACCATGCCTGCAGGAAGGTGCACCCCCCACACACACACCCGTTCTCTCCGTGTGGACACAGCCACACATCCACCTGTGTAGCCTTTTGCAGAGGCACCTGTAGCCAGCCCAGGACAGCGGTGCTGGGACCTGTCACCAGAGGCTCTGCAGCCAGAGGCACCAGGGTCAGGGCTCCCATCCAAAAGGGACAGTTCGTCATCCACAGAATCCACACGGATGCTGTGGCCCCTGCCCTTCCCCTCCTGTCTCGACATCCGTGTCCTGACCTTCAGCGTCCAACACAATGCTGCAGTTACAAGGTGGCGCGGTCCTCCGAGGGCGCCTTCTCTCTCATCCATCAACATCCGTGTGCTTCTTTCTCAGGATCTCAAGGGCAACACTGCCCACAGTCCTCTGCCGTCCTCCTTCTGTGATAGATGGCAGAACCCCACCTCTGCTTCCCAAGGTGCATCCCGTCTTCCTTTTCCTGAATCGAGAGACCTTTCTGAGAGCCCATCACGGGCCAGGTCTTGCAGCAATGTCTCTGATGCATTCCCCCAAGTTGCCCAAACGGCACAGGAAATCTACAAGCAGGTTTGTCTATCGTGGGGAATGAATGCAAATAGGCCAATTAGATCAGGAGAGAGTCAAGCTTCATCTCCAATTAAAAAAAAAATCCCTTCTACTGAGGATAATGCGGCCTGAAATGAATACTTATTTTCCTAAAAGAGTGAATAATATGTTGTTTCTATAAAAGGCGCTTCTGCTGATGCCAGAGGAACAAGGAAGCTACAAGTAAAACTCAAGACCAGCAGGTTATTATCACAAGGAAAAATTCAAGACTTGATTCTCAGGGAAGCACTCACATTTCTCTTCTTCCTGAGGGCAGGGCTGCCTGGGCTGAAGAGGCTAGAGTTCCAGGGCCTTTGTTCAACAAACTCTCCCGAGGCTCCAGCCCTAATTCCTACTGGTGACTTTGTATTCTTTTCCTCAAAGCATATACTGCTGCTGCTGCTGCTAAGTCACTTCAGTCGTGTCCGACTCTGTGCGACCCCAGAGACGGCAGCCTACCAGGCTCCCCCGTCCCAGGGATTCTCCAGGCAAGAACACTGGAGTGGGTTGCCATTTCCTTCCCCAACGCATGAAATTGAAAAGTCAAAGTGAAGTCGCTCAGTTGTGTCTGACTCTTTGCGACCGCATGAACTGCGGCCTAGCAGGCTCCTCCATCCATGGGATTTTCCAGGCAAGAGCACTGGAGTGGGGTGCCATTGTCTTCTCCAAAGCACACACTAAGTTTTTACAAAACACCTGGTCTGCCCCTGCTTGCCACCTTCAATACCGAAAGGTAAATGTTGCCCCCCCCAAAAAGAAAGAAAAACCATCCTTTTACAAAGCCACTTATAAAGATTTTACCCAAATCTACACCACCTAAACTGCACCTAATAACGAGAAATTCAGACCTTAAGCCTTCAAGTTTCTCAGAATTCTAACTGAAAGCACATTTACATGCATTCAACAAATACAACTGTAAAAACTGTGGCCTCGAACTACAGGGAGTTTTAGAGACACATACAATATTTTGAGATTCCTGACACAGTGTTTGTGAAGACGTTGTTGTTCAGGCGCTAAGTCGTGTCCGACTTTTGCGTCCCATGGATGACAGCAAGCTAAGTTTCCCTGTCCTTCACTATCTCCTGGAGTTTGCTCAAACTCGTGTCCATCGAGCTGGTGATGCCAACCAACCACCTCAGCCTCCGTCACCTCTTCTCCTCCTGTTCTCAATCGTTTCCAGCATCAAGGAATCCTTTCCAAGGAGTTGGCTCTTTGCTTAGGTGGCCAAAGTACTGGAGCTTCAGCAGCAGCATCAGTCCTTCCAATGAATATTCAGGGTTGATTTCCTTTAGGATTGACTGGTTTGATCTCCTTGTTGTCCAAGGGACTCTCAAGAGTTTTCTCCATCACTGCTATTTGAAAGCATCAGTTCTTCCATGCTTAGCATTCTTAATGGTCCAACTCTCACATCCATACATGATTACCGGAAAAATCTTAGCTTTGACTAGAGAGACCTTTGTTGGCAAAGTGATGTTTCTGCTTTTTAGTATGCTGTCTTTGTTTATCATAGCTTTCCTCCTTGTCGTAGCTTTACTCCCAAGGAGCAAGTATCTTTTAATTTCGTGGCTGCAGTCACTGTCTACAGTGATTTTGGAGCCCTCCAAAATAAAATCAATTACCGTTTCTACTTTTTCCCCATCTATTTGACATGAAGTGATGGGACAAGGTGCCATGACCCTAGTTTTTTGAATGTTGAGCTTTAAGCCAACTTTTTCACTCTCCTCTTTCACCCCCATTGAGAGGCTCCTTAGTTCCTCTTTGCTCTTGCATTTAGAGTGGTATCATGTGTATATATTAGGTTGTGGATATTTTTCCCGGCAATCTTGATTCCAACTTGTGATTCATCCAGCCCAGCCTTTCACATGATGTTCTCTGCACATAAGTTAAACAAGCAGGATGACAATATATAGCCTTGACGTACTCCTTTCCCAATTTTGAACCAGTCCATTGTTCCATGTCTGATTCCAACTGTTGCTTCTTGACCTGCATACAGGTTTCTCAGGAGACAGGTCAGGTCCAGCTCTTCTCTTGGCTTTCAGACCACAAGAGTGTGTGATCTGAGAAAGCTATTCTAATGGGCGTTTCTTATTTCACAGCCTGAGAGATAAGTGGTTCTGGCCACTGGGCTGACCAGTCTTCTCTGGTGTCTCTAAATTCTGATATCGAAACACCCTAGCAAACTGGGAATGGAACGTGCTTTTCCAAGCTCTGTGATGGACAGCTAACAGAATCTACACTCCCTGTCAACGTTAGAGGGGAGGGATTTAGGAGCAGCTGCCGGGAGTGAGAACCGAGAGCGCCTGCTGCCTCTCCTCCATTAGGAGCTGCACAGAAAGCTTGAGACGGTGAAGGTAAGAACAGAATTTTAACAGTAAAATCAATGCACCTGAGGATGGAAAGGGAGAAACAGATCCTTTTCCCGATCAACACGTCTGTAGCTCTACAAGGCAGTCTTGCATCCTTTAAAGCACGTGAAAACCTTCGATGACTTAGATTAAGACTTCTATAAGAAGTCTCAGAAATTATTACGAAGAAATGATGCTCAATTGCCTACAGAGTATTCATGGACAGCGAAAACTTGAAACTGTGACTCTTCAGTCAGATTTTTTAAATTCATTAAAGGTGACAGTTGCTAGTTTATACTATGATGAAGAAATCTGTCTTAAAATATTGTCACAGGAGAGCACAAAACTATGCTACAATCGTGTATCAAGTGTGGCAAAGCTTCGATACATGAACAATGTCTGCAAGCATATATGTACTGCACTTGTGGGCGACTTTTTGCTTCCGTCTGTATTTTGATAGTTTCCAATTTTTCTACACCTAACAAATATGAAGTATTCTTAAGCTGGGGAAATGAAATTATTAAAATAGGCCACTTTTGCATATAAACACCATATGTTTACACCTTTTAAATATTTTAGTTATAGGAAAAATGGATGCTTTAACTATTTTTATAAGGTCACAGATTCATGAGCATTAATTAAATTTCTTTGAAATAATACCTTGACACCTTATTGAGTGGTCATGCTAAAATATACTCACAAAGAGATCTTTAAGATTGTCACAATAAACAATAAATAAGTAAATAAACCTTCCCACTCTGCCCTGTCCCACTCAAGGACTCCAGTTACACAGCAACTGAGCACTTGAGATGGGCTGAGTGTAAAAGACACACTGGATTTCAAAGACAACATGAAACAAATTAATGTGACTATCTCATTAATACTTTTATATTGATTATTAATTACATGTTGAAATGACAGTGCTATAAATATACTAGGATAGATGAAATATTACTAAAAGTAATTTTACGTTAATTACTAAAATTAATTTAACATTTTACATATGCTACAGGAGATCAGTGGAGAAATAACTCCAGAAAGAATGAAGGGTTGGAGCCAAAGCAAAAACAATACCGAGCTGTGGATGTGACTGGTGATAGAAACAAGGTCCGATGCTGTAAAGAGCAATATTGCATAGGAACCTGGAATGTCAGGTCCATGAATCAAGGCAAATTGGAAGTGGTCAAACAAGAGACGGCAAGAGTGAACGTCGACATTCTAGGAATCAATGAACTAAAATGGACTGGAATGGGTGAATTAACTCAGATGACTATTATATCTACTGTGGGTAAGAATCCCTTAGAAGAAATGGAGTAGCCATCATGGTCAACAAAAGAGTCCGAAATGCAGTATTTGGATGCAATCTCAAAAATGACAGAATGATCTCTGTTCATTTTCAAGGCAAACCGTTCAATATCACAGTGATCCAAGTCTATGCCCCAACCAGTAACGCTGAAGAAGCTGAAGTTGAACGGTTCTATGAACACCTACAAGACCTTCTTGAACCAACACCAAAAAAAAGCTGTCCTCTTCACTATAAGGAACTGGAGGCAAAAGCAGGAAGTCAAGAAACACCTGGAGTAACAGGCACATTTGGCCTTTTAGTATAGAATGAAGCAGGGCAAAGGCTAATAGAGTTTTGCCAAGAGAATGCACTGGTCATAGCAAAGACCCTCTTCCAATAACACAAAAGAAGACTCTACACATGGACATCACCAGATGGCCAACATCAAAATCAGATTGATTATATTCTTTGCAGCCAAAGATGAAGAAGCTCTATACAGTCAGCAAAAACAAGACCGGGAGCTGACTGTGGCTCAGATCATGAACTCCTTATTACCAAATTCAGACTTAAATTGAAGAAAGTAGGGAAAACCACTAGACCATTCAGATATGACCTAAATCAAATCCTTTACAGTTATGCAGTAGAAGTGACCAGTAGATTCAAGGGATTAGATTTAATAGACAGAGTACCTGAAGAACTATGGAAGGAGGTTTGTGACATTGTACAGGAAGGCGGGAACAAGACCATCCCCAAGAAAAAGAAATGCAAAAAGGCAAAATAGTTGTTTGAGGAGGCCTTACAAATAGCTGTGAAAAGAAGAGAAGCAAAACTCAAAGGAGAAAAGGAAAGATATACCCATTTGAAAGCAGAGTTTCAAAGAACAGCAAGAAAGCCTTCCTCAGTGATCAATGCAAATAAATAGAGGAAAACAATAGGATGGGAAAGACGAGTGATCTCTTCAAGAAAATTAGAGATACCAAGGGAACATTTCATGCAAAGATGGGCTCGATAAAGGACAGAAATGGTATGGACCTAACAGAAGCAGAAGATATTAGGAAGAGGTGGCAAGAATACACAGAAGAACTGTACAAAAAAGATCTTCATGACCAAAATAATCAAGATGGTGTGATCACTCACCTAGAGCCAGACATCCTGGAATGTGAAGTCAAGTGGGCCTTAGAAAGCATCACTATGAACAAAGCTAGTGGAGGTGATGGAATTTCAGTGGAGCTATTTCAAATCCTAAAAAATGATGCTATGAAAATGCTGCACTCAATATGCCTGCAAATTTGGAAACCTCAGCAGTGGCCACAGGACTGGAAAAGGTCAGTTTTCATTCCAATGCCAAAGAATGCTTAAACTACCACACAATTGCACTCATCTCACACACTAGGAAAGTAATGCTCAAAATTCTGCAAGCCAGGCTTCAGCAATACGTGAACCGTGAACTTCCAGATGTTCAAGCTGGATATAGAAAAGGCAGAGGAACCAGAGATCAAATTGCCAACATCCATTGGGTCATCAAAAAAGCAAGAGAGTTCTAGAAAAAATCTACTTCTGCTTTATTGACTATGCCAAAGCCTTTGACGTGTGGATCACAACAAAATGTGGAAAATTCCTAAAGAGATGGGAATACCAGACCACCTGACCTGTCTCTTGAGAAATCTGTATGCAGATCAAGAAGCAACAGTTAGAACTGGACATGGAACAACGGACTGGTTCCAAACTGGGAAAGGGGTAGGTCAAGGTTGCATATTGTCACCGTGGTTATTTAACTTCAATGCAGAGGACATCATGCGAGATGCAGGGCTTGATGAGTCACAAGCCAGAACCAAGATTGCTGGGAGAAGTATCAAAAACTTCAGGTATGTAGATGACACCACCGTTATGGCAGAAAGAAAAGAGGAACTAAAGAGCCTCTTGATGAAGGTGAAAGAAGAGAGTGAAAACTTTGGCTTAAAGCTCAACATTCATAAAACTAAAGTCATAGCATCTGGCCCACCACTTCACGGCAAATACAGGGAAAAGTGAAAACAGCGACAGATTTCATTTTCTTGGGCTCCAAAATAACTGAGGGTGGTGACGGCAGCCACAATATTAACGGACACTTGCTCCTTGGGAGAGAAGCTAAGACAAACCTAGACAGCGTATTAAAAACCAGACATTACTTTGTCAACAAAGGTCCATCTAGTCAAAGCTATGGTTTTCCAATAGTCATGTATGGATGTGAGAGTTGGACTATTAAGAAAGCTGAGTGTCAAAGAATTGATGCTTTTGAACTGTGGTGTTGGAGAAGACTCTTGAGAGTCTCTTGGGCTGCAAGGAGATCCAACCAGTCCACCCTAAAGGAAATCAGTCCTGAATATTCATTGGAAGGACTGATGCTGAAGCTGAAACTCCAATACTTTGGCCACATGATGCAAAGAACTGACTCATTTGAAAAGACCCTGATGCTGGGAAAGATTGAAGGCAGGAGGAAAAGGGGACAACAGAGGATGAGATGGTTGGATGGCATCACTGACTCTACGGACATGAGTGTGAGCAAGCTGCGGGAGTTGGTGATGGACAGAGAGGCCTGGCGTGCTGCAGTCCATTGGGTCACAAAGAGTTGGATACAACTGAGCAACCGAACTGAACTGACTGAATTTTTACATCTTGTTATACTTTTTAAAGAAAAATGAGAGCTAAAGAATTGCTGCTTTTGAACTGGGGTGTTGGAGAAGACTCAAGAGTCCCTTGGACTGCAAGGAGATCCAACCAGTCAATCCTAAAGGAAAACAGTCCTGAATATTCTTTGGAAGGACTGATGCTAAAATGCCAATACTTTGGCCACCTGATGCAAAGAACTGACTCATTGGAAATGACCCTGATGCTGGGAAAGATTGAAGGCAGGAAGTGAAGGGGACAGCAGAGGATGAGGTGGTTGGAAGGCACCTCCGACTCTATGGACATGAGTTTGAGTAAGCTCCAGGAGCTGGTGATGGAAAGAGAAGCCTGGCAAGCTGCAGTCCATGGGGTCACAAAGAGTCAGCGGACGTGACTGAGCGACTGAACTGAACTGACACTTTTTAAAATATGAGTATCAGAAATTTTTAGTTTCCATCTGTGATTCTCACTGCATTTCCAATGGAGAATACTGCTTTAGAACGGGTCCTGGCATCTAGAAGCTTCCAGTGACAGGAAGGTAAGGTAATCATCAAGCTTCATTTAGAAACACACAGTTAACATACAACCTGGCATCCCCTTCGTCATTTGTTAATGGCGTTTCAGCACTGATACCACGACTCAGTATCAGATCTGTTACTTACACTCTCATGTCTCGACAAACTGACTCATTACTGTGTGAAATGTCACCCTTAGATTCAAGGGAAAAAATTATCACCAAGACATAAACTCCTAGTTCTTTAAAATGATATGAGTCACGTTGATGAGCACAAATCTCATTTAGTTTTTTCATTATCTTGGCCATCTCTCAATTTTAGTTGATGTCTGAATAATTTACCACTTGATCTGGGGGCAC
Source organism: Connochaetes taurinus (assembly GCA_006408615.1). Lineage (NCBI taxonomy): Eukaryota > Metazoa > Chordata > Mammalia > Artiodactyla > Bovidae > Connochaetes > Connochaetes taurinus. The sequence continues at coordinate 456,677 of SJXO01000917.1, forward strand.
AGCCAATTTTCATACCAATGGGGCCTTGAAGTACAGTCTAGAAAAGATAAAGTGACCGCGCTTGATTACTGCCAAGAAGGCACCTGCCTCCATCCCGTCTGGAGACGCATCACGTAGAGAACATCTCTGCAGAGCAGTGGGGATGGAGCTGGCATCAGAGATGCACTGAGGACGTCAGCCACTTGTGTGGATCACTAACATTGCAACCATAATGCAGCGAACTCCTGAAATAACCGCACTTTACAGGTGTGAAAGCTGAGGCACAGAGAGGTTAAACAACCCTCCCAAAGTCACACAGCTGCAGAGTGCTTCCAGCAAGAAGAGCGGAGAAGGCCTTGGCAATCCACTCCAGCACTCTTGCCTGGAGAATCCCATGGACAGAGGAGCCTGGCCGGCTGCAATCCAGGGGTTTGCAAAGAGTCAGACACGACCGAGTGACTAAACAAAAAGCAAAAGGACTTATTAGAAGATGGCTTTGGATTGATGTTTCTCACATGCAAGAATTCTGATTTCTCCCAGACGGCATCACCTACAGTCCTTCTTGCATTCTCTTCCATCGATTTCTCAGCAGCTGGAGGAAGGTGTGAATACATTAGCTGGCTGGAGGACAGATCCCAAACTGGGAAGAGCAGGCCTGAGGTGTCCGTGAGGGCTTCCTGTTACTTCTAAGAGTCAAATGCCTGTTTATCTTCTACTGAAGTATCTGATTTCCGTGATAGGAAAGCAGTGTGTCTCCCCCAACTTTCTAAGTAAAATTGGGAACCTGAAAGATGATCTGTTTATCTCTTTTCCTCTAGAAATCGCTGGGCTGGGGGTGCCCCCCAGTTTGAGCACTGAGGCAGAGGGACAGGAGTGACATCATAGTATGACTTCCTAGTAAGTTGAGCTGATTCTTGAGGAGGCCTGGCCAGTCTATTTCCGTTTACTCCTCCACGTCCGCCCATCACTGCCATCCGGATGCACAGTCTTAGGTGCAGGCAGAGCAGACGGTCCAGGACAGCTGCTCTGCATGGACACAGTGGCCAGGAAAAGTTAGTGCTCGCCTGCGCTGGACCCTTAGGCTCCCTGGGGCAGCTCCAAGGAGGAAACAAAAGAGCTCTTCCTGAGGTTCTTTCAGACATCTGACCCCATGGCTACAAGATGGAGAACTCCTCCTTCCCCAGACACGCTGTTGTTGCTGTTCATCTCTCAGGCATGTCCAACTCTTTGTGACCCCGTGGACTATAGCCCACCTGGCTTCCCTGTCCTCCACCATCTCCCAGAGTTTGCTCGCACTCATGTCCATTGGGTCGGTGATGCCATCCAACCATCTCATCCTCTGTCGCCCCCTTCTCCTTTTGCCTTCATGCTTTCCCAGCACCAGAGTCCCCAGATACAATGAGCGGTTAAAAACCAATCAAGCTTTGCGTTGATATCGGGCTGTTTCTTTGTGGAACAAATGATGTGACTCCATTATGATTCCATCAGACTGATGCAGCCAATGGGAGGCTCAAGCAGCATGGAATCTTCTCGTTTTCAACAGCACAAGGAAGGAAGGAGCATTTTCATGCATTTTATGCATTCTGTATTACATAAGTAATACATGCTCGTTGCAAATGGGAAATGAAAGAAACTACATCATTGGAAATAAAAGTGGCCCCTCATCCCAACATCCAGAAATAACCATTACATTTCCTTCCATCTTTTATCACGTGTGTAAATGATACATTTCATGTATGTGTGTGAATGAGTAAGTGTGTGCACTGCTCTCAAAACTGGCATCATCTGGCTCATAGGGGTTGCAATCTGCTTCTAAAAATTAATAAAGCAAAACAAAAACTTTTTCTTTTGTCTGATTAATCTTCCAAATCACTTCTACTAATGGTTGAAGAGTGCTCACTTTTATTGATACATGGTAACTGACTTAACCAGTTATTTAGTCATGGGCAGTTGTGGGGTTTTTTCTCCTCTTGTTGTTATAAATTGATTACATATTTGTTCTTTATTTAACTTGCCATAGGAAAATCACTGAGTGAAATTATATTAATTAAAAAAAAAACTTTCTTGGAGTACAGCTGATTTACAATGTTGGGTTTCTGGTGCAGTCAGGAAGATTCCCTGGAGGAGGGCATGGCGACTCACTCCAGTATTCTTGCCTGGAGAATCCCATGGACAGAGGAGCCTGGCGGGCTGCACTCCACAGGGCCACAGAGAGTCAGACACGACTGAAGAGACTCGGCATGCAGCTGCAGTACAGGGCGTCAGTTACAGACGTACATGGATCTAGTCTGGGCTTCCCAGGTTGCTCAGTGGTAAAGAATCTGCCTGCTAAGCAGGAGACATGGCTCAGTCCCTGGGCTGGGAAGATCCCACAGAGAAGGAAAATACAACTCATTCCAGAATTCTGGCCTGGAGAATTCCATGGTCTGTATAGTCCACAGGGTCACAAGAGTTGGACATGATCGAGTTTCACATCCAGAGTTCTTGCCTGGGAAATCCCACTGACAGAGGAGCCTGGAGGACTCCAGTCCTTGGGGTCACAAAAGAGTCGGACACTATTTAGCGACTAAACAGCAACAATATCCACTCTATCTTTCAGATTCTTTCCCCAAATAGGTTGTTATAAAGTGCTGAATAGAGCTCCCTGTTCTCTGCGTACACGCATGTGTGTGTGTGGCTTCAGTCGTGTCCGACTCTTTGTGACCCTGTGGGTTATAGCCCACCAGGCTCCTCTGTCCATGGGACTGTCCCAGCAAGAATTCTGGAGTGGGTCGCCATGCCCTCCTCCAGGGGATCTTCCGACCCAGAGACCGAACCCCTGTCTCTTATGTCTCCTATGCTAGCGAGTGGGTTCTTTACCACGACCGCCACCTGGGAAGCCCCCTGTGCTATACGATAGGTCCTCACTAATTATTTATTTCACATACAGTAGTGTGTGTATGTCAGCCCCAATCTCGCAGTTTCTCTCTCCCCCCCATCCCCTGGTAACCATAATTCTGATGTGCATTTCTCTAATAATCAGTGACGTCGAGCATCTTTTCATGTGCTTTTTGGCGATCTGTAGGTCTTCCTTAGAAAAATGTTTATTTTCATCTTCTGCCGAGTTTTGATTGGGTTATTTTTTATATCGAAGTGCATGACCTATTTGTATATTTTAGAGACTAATCCCATGTCGGTTGTTTTGTTTGCAAATATTTACTCCCATTCTGAGGGCTGTCTTTTTGCTTGATTTATGGTTTCCTTTGCTGTGCAAAAGTTCTTAAGTTTAATTAGATTCTATTTATTTAGATTTGTTTTTATTTTCATTACTCTAGGAAGTGTATCAGAAAAGATGTTGCTGTGATTTGTGTCCAAATGTGTTCTGCCTATGTTTTAAACTAAGGATTTCAGAGTGTCCAACCTTACATTTAAATATTTAATCAGAAAGAGAAATCAAGGAAGCAATCCCACTTACCATCTCAACAAAAAGAATAAAATGCCTCAGAATAAACCCGCCTGAGGAGGCTCTGTTCTTCTTTCTCAAGATTGTTTTGGCTCTGTGGAGTCTTTTGCATCTCTGTACCAATTTTAAAATGTCTTGTTTTAGTTCTGTGCAAAATGCCACTGGTGATTTGACAGAGACTGCCCTGAGCCTGTAGGTACCCATGGGTGGGATGGTCACCTGAACAACGTTGGTTCTTCCAACCAAGAGCACGGCACACCGCTCCACCTGCCTGTGGCGTCTTCAGCTTCTTTCATCAGCATCTCACAGCTTTTGGAGTACGGTCTTCTCCTCTTCTTAACTCAGTCATTCAGGCGTGTCTGACTCTCTGTGACCCCATGGACTGCAGCACACCAGGCCCCCTGTATCACCAACTCCCGGAGCTTGCTCAAACTCATGTCCATCAAGTCGGTGATGCCATCCAGCCATCTCATCCTCTGTGGTCTCCTTCTGCCTTCAGTCTTTCCCAGCTTCAGGGTCGTCTCCAACGAGTCAGCTCTTCACATCAGATGGCCAAAGGACTGGAGCTTCACCGCCAGCATCAGTCTGCCCAATGAACAGACTGTGGTGTGTGACCCTTCTACTGTGTCACCGGAGCCGGTGGCCAGTGTTTTGTTGAGGATTTTTATATCTATGTTCATCAGCGATGCTGGCCTGTCGTGTGTGTGCATGTGTGTGTGTGTGTGTGTGTGTGTGTGATATCTTTGTTTGCTTTCAGTGTCCGGGTAATAATGGCCCCATAGAATGAGTTTGGAAATGTTCCTGCCTGTGCAAATTTTTGGGATAGTTTCAGAAAGACAGGTGTTAACTCTTCTCTAAATGTCTGGTAGAATTCACTTGTGAAACCAAGTCCTGGAATTTTGTGGTTGTTGTCCAGCCCTAAGTCGTGCCCGAATATCTGCAAACCCGTGAACTGCATCACGCCAGGCTTCCCTATCCTTCACCATTTCCTGCAGTTTCCTCATATTCATGCCCACTGAGTCGGTGATTCCATCCAACCAGCTCTTCCTCTGTTGTCCTCTTCTCCTCTTGCCTTCAATCTTTCCCAGCATCAGGGTCTTTTCCAATGAGTCAATTCTTCTCATTAGGTGGCCAAAGTATTGGCGTTTCAATTTCAGCATCTGTCCTTCCAATGAATATTCAGGACTGCTTTCTTTTAGGATTGACTGGTTTGATCTCCTTGTTGTCAAAGAGACTCTCAAGAGTCTTCTCCAGCACCACCCTTCAAAAATATCAATTTCTTGGTGCTCAATCTTTACGGTCCAACTCTCACGTCCATACGTGACTAGTGGAGAAACCATAGCTTTGACTAGATGGACCTCTGTTGGTAAAGTAATGCTTCTGCTTTTTAACATGCTGTCTAGGTTTGTCTTAGCTTTTCTTCCAAGGAGCAAGTGCCCTTTAATATCGTGGCTGCAGTCACCATCTTCAGTGATTTTGGAACCCAAGAAAATGATCTGTCACTGTTTCCACGCTTTCCCCATATATTTGCCATGAAGTGGTGGGACCAGACACCATGATCTTAGTTTTTTGAATGTTGAGCTTTAAGCCAACTTTTTCACTCTCCTCTTTTCACTTTCATCAAGAGGCTTTTTAGTTCCTCTTCACTTTCTGCCATAAGGGCAGTGTCATCTGCATATCTGAGGGTGTTGATATTTCTCTCAGTAATCTTGATTCCAGCTTGTGAGTTATCCAGCCCAGCATTTCGCATGATATACTCTGTATTTAAGTTAAATAAGCAGGGTGACAATATGCACCCTTGACGTACTCCTTTCCCAATTTTGAACTAGTCCATTGTTCCATGTCCAGTTCTGACTGTTGCTTCTTGACCTGCATACAGGTTTCTCAGGAGGCAAATAATGTGGTCTGAATTCCCATCTCTTTAAGAATTTTCCATTGTTTGCTGTGATCCATACAGTCAAAGGCTATAGCATAGTCAATGAAGCAGAAGTAGATTTTTTTTCTGAAATTCCCTTGCTCTTTCTATGATCCAATGGATGTTGGCAATTTGATCTCTGGTTTCTCTGCCTCTTCTAAATCCAGCTTGAACATCTGGAAGTTCTCACTTCACATACTGTTAAAAGTCTAGCTTGCAGGATTATGAGTATAATTTTGCTAGTGTGTGAAATGAGTGCAATTGTATGGTAACTTGAACATTCTTTGGCATTGCCTGTCTTTGGGATTGGAATGAAAACTGACCTTTTCCAGGCCTGTGGCCACTGCTGAGTTTTCCAAGTTTGTTGGCATATTGAGTGCAGCACTTTGACAGCATCAACTTTTAGGATTTGAAATAGCTGAGCTAGAATTGTAGTAATGCTTCCTAAGGCCCACTTGACTTCACACTTCAGGATGTCTGGCTCTAGCTGAGTGACCATCACTGAAGGTTGAGGGGGCACAAATATTAAGACACAAAGTGGGCACGAAGCTTACACAGGTCATTAAGACTTTCTGTATAGTTCTTCTGTGTATTTTTGCCTGATCTTCTTAATCTCTTCAGCTTCTGTTAGGTCCATACCATTTTTGTTCTTTTTTATGCCCATCTTTGCATGAAATGTTCCCTTGCTGCTAAGTTGCTTCAGTCGTGTCCGACCCGGTGTGACCCCATAGATGGCAGCCCACCAGGCTCCCCCATCCCTGGGATTCTCCAGGTAAGAACACTGGAGTGGGTTGCCATTTCCTTTTCCAATGCAAGAAAGTAAAACGTGAAAGTGAAGTCACTCAGTCATGTCCGACTGTTAGCAACCCCATGGACTGCAGCCCACCAGGCTCCTCCATCCATGGGATTTTCCAGGAAAGAGTACTGGAGTAGGGTGCCATTGCCTTCTCTGGAAATGTTCCCTTAGTACCTCCAACTTTCTTGAAGAGATCTCTAGTGCTTCCCATTCTTTTTTTTTTTTTTTCTTCTATTTCCTTGCATTGTCTACTTAAAAAGCCCTCTCATCTCTCCTTGCTACTCTCTGCTCATGAGTCCACCAAAATAATTCTTCATTATGACACCAGGTTTTATTTTGTCAAATATTTTCATTTTGTGTTTTTTATATTTTCCATTACTATGATGAAATTCTCTATTTTTCATCCATGTTGCCATCCTTTTCCATTAGACTCATAAATATATGAATCATAGTTATTTCAAAGTCCCTGACCGATAGTTTCAAACTATGTCATCTTAGGATCTGGTTCTACTGTTTATCTTGTCTGTTGACCACTGTTTTCATTTCCTGCTTTGTGTGTCTTGTGAGTATTTTGTTCAAAGCCAGACGTCACATATTTTCACAGGTGGTGCTGGTGGTAAAGAACCTGCCAGCAATACAGGAGAGACGCTGGTGTGATCCCTGGGTTGGAAAGATCCCCTGGAGGAGGGCATGGGAGCCCACTCCAGTACTCTTGCCTGGAGAATCCCATGGACAGAGAAGCCTGGCGGGCCACAGTCCATGGGGTCGTGAAGAACTGGACACAACTGAGTGAGAGAGCACGCAGATGTCATGGCAGACAGCAGAGAGCGGAGCAATAAGATTGACTCCTGGGAGGGGCTCAGCTTTCCCTCTGCCAAGGTGTCAGTGAAAGAGGGCGTCCACATCACTGCGTGTTGACCTGGTTTGAATGTTTTTGCCACAATTGCCTGCCATGACAACATCTTCTTAGAGTAAGTTCTGGGGTATCTAAGCCTTAATATTCGTGCCTCCTCAACTTTCAGTGATCCCCATATTCCTGCACCACAGAAGAAGGTCACTCTCCATGCCCGCCCTGCACCAGTGGCAGACGGCCGTTGCTTTTACTTAAATTTGTAAGGTTGGCTATAGGGCAGGAGTCCTTGGCCTGGATCAGTCTTGGATAACCTTGTTATCTGGCTTCCAATGCAGAGAGTTTCCTAGTATTTCAGCTTCTTTTATTCTATTTGAGGGATTTTGAAATACTTTGTATCCTCATATTTCTCACTTCTCCTCTTCCCAATTTCACCAACATAATTTGAGTTTATGTATTCAGATTACCGTTATTTTTCTCAGCTTTAGTTTGGGGAGAAAAAACTTCTCAGAATTTTTCACTCACTTCTTAACCAAATTAACAAATATTTACGTATATTCTAAATGACTGAAAAAAAAATGTTGACAATTACAGATATTTTGGAACCTGTCATCACCCCATTTTTAGCTGCTGCTTTAGGTTGTCAGAGGAAACTTAGAGAAAAAAATAAATTTTATGATATAAAGTTTTCCCAAATTTTTCATACTCTATAAAAAATTCTAAAGGGATAGTGTTGTCATGATTTGAAAATTAGAGGAAACAGAGAGTTAACCTGTTTTTTCTTTCCTAAATCTTACTGTTAATCACTTGACAAAATAGAGTCAGTAGGAACAGATTCCAAATCACCACATAAAACACAAATAAACAAAATCAAACAAAACATACAAGGCACAGCAAAAGAATAAAAACAGACTAGAATAAAAGAATAACAAGAGACCATGAGAAACAAGAATAGTAACATGACAGAAAAAATACAAAAATAGGAAGTCAAATATAACACGCTAAAGCATAATAGCGGAGAAGGCGATGGCGGCCCACTCCAGTGCTCTTGCCTGGAAAATCCCATGGACAGAGGAGCCTGGTGGGCTCCCTGCGGTCCACAGGGTCGCACAGAGTCAGACACGACGGAGGCAACTTAGCAGCAGCAGAAGTATAAGTATCCACCTTTAAAAAGCAAAAGCAAAAACTGTACCTTTAAACAACAGAGCTAAACTTAAGACAATTGCAACTGATTCGAATTGCTGTATGGCAGAAAACAGCACAATATTTTAAAGCAGTTTTCCTCTAATTAAAACATGAATTAAAAATAGAAGGAAAACACTGATAAGCAAGATAACAGAAATGTGGAATGACAGCAATATCAGTGTGAGAGGAAGCAGAGCTTGAGGCGGGAGCGTTGGAAGGGAAGAAGGCGCTCCATCAGTGGCTCCTCGTCTCTTCTTTGCTGGCACGTATGGACGACTTCTTGTTGGGCATTTATTTCTTTGATCACAAACTTTTTCCCCTCCTAACTCTCTAAGGTTTTCCCCACCAGGGGATCACATCTCACGCTGCACCCTGGTCTGAAACTGTGTCCTGTAGGGAGCGGCTCTCCACTCATAAGCTGCAGCGAGACGCAGTGAGCCAGGTTCCCGGTTTGGCCACACCAGCATATCTGCTGTGTCGGATTCACTTTGAAAGGGGCTCAAATCAATACTGCTGCGCCGTCTGCTTTATGTCTCACTCATCACCTTGTCACGATCCCACCTCTGTTTACTGTTATAGCTAAGCATGCTGAAGAATCCTTTCATATCATCTTCTGTCACCTGATCCAAACCATCTTTCCATGCGACTTCATGCCCCCGCCAGCTCCCTGTTGATTTTTCTTTTATTGCTTTGCTATACCATTCTTTTCTTCTTATTAAGCTAAACCAAACATTGATTTATACAAAATGTTTACAAGTTCCTGTGCAGCAGCCTTTTCCCAGATCTGTCCTCCTCCTGTATGTTTTGAGTAAATGCATCTTTCATGAAGCAGAGTAGCTTCTGGGGCCCTACCACATCCCCCATTTTCTCTCCCTCTCTCTAGTCTTCTTTGAAAGTCACAGTATATTTTTTTCCCCAGCAAGATATTGGTAGAATCAGGCTCTTTGATCTCATGCTGAAGGGCAATGCGATATAGACAACTTTTAGACAAATCTCCAGTTCCAGCAAAATATAATGTCATGTGTCTTTACTGCTCAGAAGCTGAGTATATCTATCATTCTCCAGCTTGATACGCTGAGTCTGAGTTGGTGTATTTCTGAATGGCTCGAAAGACTCTGAAGTCCTTATTTTTAGACGTGAAGAGCAGAGATTCTTCGGAAAGGACCATTTCCATGCTGGTCCTGCTCCCATCTCCAGCTGTGATGAACCTCACATTCTCAGAAGTCATGCAAGTCCATTCCTCCCTGGGATGAAGAGGGCCCCGGTGCTGTTGGGAGAAGGAAGATGCTGGCAGCAGAGACAAAGGGATGAGGCCGCCTCCCAAGCACAGAGACCTTCAAAAAGAAGGGCGTGCCTGTGCCAGCCCCGGGCAACCTCACCCCTCCTGCATCAACCTCTGAGGCCTAGAGTACTTCTCAGTGCAATCCATTCACACCGTGATGAGGGATTATCCCTTAAAAAGCCACTAAGTCATTCGCTGGAGACTAGTTTTTGGCACAGTTGGAGCATTGCATGTGTTGGCACACTGGCGTTCATTTTTCAGTGAGGACTGCTGCCTTCTCTTCATCTGCTCTGCTTCCTGAGGACGGGTTCACACTTGCCTGGAGAAACCGCAGCTCCAGAGCCGAGGAAGGATGGAGAGGGCCCAGGACTCAGCAGGTCCCGCCCAATACTAGGATCCTCCTGCAAGAAGAGGCCCCGAGCTGGGCCGCCACTGCCCCCACGCCACTGCTCCCCTCCCGAGGCTTGTCACCTGATGAAACATTTTCTAGGAGTTTGCGTGACTCTGCCTGCTCCACTCCTGTGCTGGCTCTCCCGCCCAGGTCAAGTTCTCTGATCTCCGTGTGTTTCAGGCACATCGCCACCCTGCCCCTCCTGCAGAGACCTTCCCTGATCACCTCCTGAGACCCCCCGCGCATGTCTGCAGAGAGCCCCCAGGACCGCAGCGCTGGGTGGTCATCTACTGACTGCACGTGCCCTGGGAGAGCGCGAGCCATGAGGGCATCTTGCAGCATCCATGCCTGCGTTGCTGGTAGGAGAGAAGGTGCCTCTGATGAGCGTGACGGGAACACGACTGACCCCAGCTCTACGCTTCTCAGGGGCCAACAGGCTCTCTTCAGGTCTGTGTCTAACAGCAAATCACCACCTTTATTCTCAACACATCAGTCTAGTATATACATAAAAATGAACTCCTTCAAAATATGTGTTCAATTTTAGAGGATTTACCCCAATTCATTCAAGTTGTGCCAATATTACTTAAGACGCTGTTGTGGTACAGTTACTGCTTAACCAACCACAGACCAGCAGAATGTGATATCAACAGGATTTGCAGAGGTCACGACATCCCTACCCACCCCAACCTCTAACTCACTTCAACAAACCACATGCTCATTCAGAAAAAGACACTTCTGAGTGTCACAGCATTTGAGCTCATGGTACATTCTGCCATTGTCAAGACTGATCATTACACAAAGGCACTCTCCATCCAAGAAAGGAAAATGCGCTGGGCCTGCTAGCCCCGTTTAAAACAAGGCAGGTCTGACTCTCTCTTGGTTCTCCTGGAGTTCTAATAGCACTTCTTTGAAGAATTTAAAGTGCATTAATAAAATATATCTATGATCCTAAGGCCATTTACTCTGAACATAATTTATAAGACAGATAACTTAAGATATCACTTATATAATATATTCATATGTTGATTACATATTAATATACTATATACAATATGATATACCTGCCTCCTGAGAAATCTGTACGCACATGTACGCAAGAAGCAACAGTTAGAACCAGACATGGAACAACAGACTGGTTCCAAATTGGGAAAGGAGCATGTCAAGGCTGCATATTGTCCCCCTGCTTATCTGCAGAGTACATCATTCGAAGTGCTGGACTGGAGGAAGCACAAGCTGGAATCAGATTGTCTGGAGAAATATCAATAACCTCAGATATGCAGATGACACCACCCTTATGGCAGAAAGTGAAGAAGAACTGAAGAGCCTCTTGATGAAAGTGAAAGAGGAGAGTGAAAAAGTTGGGTTAAAACCCAACATTCAGAAAACTAAGATCATGGCATCCTGTCCCATCACTTCATGGCAAATAGATGGTACACAGTGTAAACAGTGAGAGACTTTTTGGGGCTCCAAAATCACTGCAGATGGTGACTGCAGCCATGAAATTAAAAGACGCTTGCTCCTTGGAAGAAAAGTTATGACCAACCTAGACAGCATATTAAAAAGCAGAGACGTTACTTTGCCAACAAAGGTCCGTCTAACTAAGGCGATGGTTTTCCCAGTAGTCATGTATGGATGTGAGAGTTGGACTATAAAGAAAGCTGAGCACTGAAGAACTGATGTTTTTGAACTGTGGTGTTGGAGAAGACTCTTGAGCGTCTCTTGGTCTGCAAGGAAATCCAACCAGTCTCTCCTAAAGGAAATCAGTCCTGAATATTCATTGGAAGGACTGATGCTGAAGCTGAAACTCCAGTACTTTGGCCACCTGATGTGAAGAACTGACTCACTGGAAAAGACCCTGATGCTGGGAAAGATTGAAGGCGGGAGGAGAAGGGGATGACAGAAGATGAGATGGTTGGATATCATCACCTACTCGATGGACATAAGTTTGAGCAAACTCTGGGAGTTGATGATGGATAGGGAAGCCTGGCGTGCTGCAGTCCTTGGGGTAGTAAAGAGTTGGACACGACTGACTGAACTGAACTGATATTTATAAACATATAAATTTATCTAATGTAAAACAAAATAGTAAATTTATCAATTTATATCAAGTACAAAATTTAAAACAGTAACTTTCAACAACATACCCGAAGATTTACATGTAAAATGTTTTAATGAGGCTATCTGCTATTTTCTCACAAATTACAGTAAAATTGAAACAATATATCTTTTAACTACCTTCCAACGTTACTTGTTCCCCTTTCTGAGTTCTCAGTCGAGCAGTCAGCAACATATAAACAGTCCCCTAAACGTATTCTTTCGGGCTTCCTAGGTAGCTCAAATGGTAAAGAATCTGCCTGCAGTACAAAGGACCTAAGTTTGATCCCTGGGTCAGGAAGATCCCCTGGAGAAGGGCATGGCAACCCACTCTAGTATTCTTGCCTGGAGAACCCCATGGACAGAAATGCATTATTTGGACTAAGGGTCATTTAACACATACTTTCCAGATTACTAATTTCTAAGAATTTTGAATGTATCAAAAAATCAAAACTTCCATATATCATTTCAGAAACTTCCCTTCTCAAAACAAAAGCATTTGACTTAGTAAAATAGCTCTGATGACAGACACATTATTCCCCAAAAGATATGTAAGCCGTGTTGCAGTCTTATGGTTCATAATTCCATAAAACAGTCCAAGAATCCAAGGAAGAGGCCTGACAAACAGAAGCTGAGGTGGAGTCACTCTACAATCAACCATGTTCGTAAGAAATGACTGTCTCATTTCGTCCTTTAATGCAGCCTAGTCAGAAAGGTCAACGGCTTGCAGGTGGCGCTAGTGGTAAAGAATCCGCCTGCCATCGCAGGAGGCGCAGGTTTGATCCCTGGGTCAGGAAGATCCCCTGGAGGAGGAAATGGCAACTCACTGCAGTATTATTGCCTGGGAGATTCCATGGACAGAGGAGCCTGCTGGGCTCCATCACCCTGGGCTCACGTCACCCTAAGTCCATGGGAAGACAAAGAGTCGGACACGCCTGCGTGACTGGGCACACAGCACAGAATGTCAGAAGGTAAAATTTACACGGATACGCTTCAAGTATGAACTATGTGCCACAAAATGGCAAGTAAAAACACCCCGTGACAGAAAAGCTATGATAATTCTCCAGAAGCTTCTTCAACTAAGTAGATATTTAACATTCCCACAGTATGGGTTTTCTAAGAAAATTCAGGTATAATGCAAACGTCAGTATGATATTCAAGAGTGAGCCGACAAGAGGAAAGGTCACTCAAAGGTTTTGTTCTAACAATGAACTAATTTCACTGTTTTTTTAAACTATATGTGCTGATTACTTGGGCGACAGCACTGATAATGCACTAGGCAAGTAAAACATCCTACTTTCATGTCCCAAAGAGACAGCTGAAGCCCTGGAATATTTGCACATTACATGCTCTCTGATCCTCTCTTGCCATGATTCAATTAGAAAGGAAATGTGACCACCTTAGTGTAAAGTAAATGTACGCACGTATGATGCTTGCTCAGACCCTAGTAACTCAGTGATAGATGATGACGAGGATAGAGGCACGTCTCAGTCAAGAATCACAGCTTCAGCCGGTGAGAACACACAGATGCAGTAAGGCCCCTACGCAGGCCCCTCCAGTGGCGACCTCCACAGATGCGGACGTGGGCCTTCACGCGTCCAGTCAGGTAAGTCAGCCCGTGTGCGGCGTGCACTGACACACGCGCATCCTCTGCGAGTGGCCACGCTTCTGTGGACTTTGCTGCACTGTGCTGGGTAGAGGACAGGGGCACAGTGTCTTTCTTTCAAGCCCAGGATGTCCAGACGCAAAATAAAGGCAGTGGTGAGGCAACGGGGAGTGACTGTACTTTTCAAGGTACTGTACTGCAAGGCTAAAGATGGTTTCTCCACTTTTCCTGTCTTTTTTTTTTAAGTGTATGGTTTGTGTGAAAATATTATAAACCTATTACAGCACAGTACTATATAGCCCATTGTGTTAGTTGGGTACCTAGGCTAAATTTGTTGGACTTAAGAACAAATTGGACTTATGAATACACTCTCAGAACTGCACTTGCTCATCTGTAGGGGACTTACTGGCGTTGTGTTCTTTCTGACTTATTGATAAATAGCGCCCAGAGCAAATTAGACTCATAAGGCAGAAGAAGACGGAGGAAAACAAATACGTCTCCCAAACCAGCAATGAGCTACCCAATTGGGTACCTAGGCTAAATTTGTTGGACTTAAGAACAAATTGGACTTATGAATACACTCTCAGAACTGCACTTGCTCATCTGTAGGGGACTTACTGGCGTTGTGTTCTTTCTGACTTATTGATAAATAGCGCCCAGAGCAAATTAGACTCATAAGGCAGAAGAAGACGGAGGAAAACAAATACGTCTCCCAAACCAGCAATGAGCTACCCACAGGTACAGGTCCTTATTGCTAAATTTTAGAGCTACACACTGAGACAATCGTGGTAGGTAGGAAATTACAAGGAAGATAATGAAATTCTGAAGTCATAAAATACCCGTAATGGAAGGTGTTGCAAGATAATTGTGGCATGGGTAACATTCGCTTTTGTAATATGATCATATGTTAAGGTGATTTTTAAAATCAACTTAAAAATTCATAAGATGATTTTATTCTCTTGTTACTATATACGTTTATTATATCATCTTTCAACCGGAGATTATTTCATGGGAGTCTGTTCCAGGACAAATGTTCTCTCAGGTCACTAGACTCCAAAGATAGAACCGAATCCATCTCCCAAGCAGCACACTTTTATAGATCTTATATGTGTCTGTGTCCTGTGGACCACAGAGCCGTGAACCTTTCCTTACGTAAGAAACACTTTTAAAAAGAGTTGCCTGATCAATTAGGGCCCCTCCTAAGAGCTATCAGCAGAGGATTTGGTCCCATTCTAAAAACAGAGCACCAAAAATGTGAGTCTGTGCAAATTGTTTCAGCCATCTCTTCACCTTAAAACAGATTCCATTCTCCAAAAATACAGTGAATAATCAAACCCAAACTCAATTTCTTTATGAAAAGGAATCCTGACAGCAGAAAAGGGATTATATTTTACTGGAAGAATTATGTCATTAAAATGACAAAGACAGTTTTCATACCTAGAACTAGTCTGTAGCTAAATCAAGCAAACAAACACAAAACCAACCGCACATCGGCACTGCCATTTGGGCACCGACCTGGTAGGGGCTGAGGCGTTATCAGCACTGTGGGCAGAGGCCTGGAGGCAGGAGCTGGTCTGGACAGAGACACGGCTACTTGGTTCGTCAATAGCTGAGGCTTTTGGGGCCCATGAAACAATCTTGATTCCTCAGGATATATCCACGTTGAGTCCAGAGCAAAGGAATTATTTAAAAAGATCTGTCCAAAGAGAAAGCAAGCATAACATGGTAAGACCACTTATCCTGTCTAACACTGAATCCTGGAGATTCTAGGGGAGGGACTCTTCAGAAGCACTCTAGACGCTTGGGGTTTTGGTATCAGTCACTTTCTGGGCCTGGTCTTCAGCTCTTCACTTGGTTAGTTCATGCCAGCAGCCAGTTAACAGATGAGCGAGCCGCCCCACGGAGGTGAGCAGCATGTGGGGGAACAAGCCACGCACTACTTTCCCTTGGTTTTCAAGCAAACAAAGTGTGGCCAGTATATTTGAATTCAAAAGTCAAGATAAACCATTAGAAAGATGAACACTCAAAGCAAAAGTGGCGAGGAAAATGCTTTTTAAATGTATTTTTGAGTTATATAATGTTTAAGGCTAGATTCTGATCAATGGATACAAATTTTAAAACTGAAAAATTCAAAAGGTAGATTCTGATTCAGAAGTAGAACTTTTCTGTTTTTCTGTGGAATCCAAATAGTTTAAGCTAAAACAAAATCCCCCACCATCACCATCTCCTGGTGCTCTTGAACAGGCCACTCTTATTCTGAAGCGGTTTCTCTCTAGACCTAATGGTGTGCCTATTCCAGTAAGAAACTAGAAACACACCATGATTTCTGTCCTGGGAACACCCAACAACTTAGTAACGAGTAGCCCAGCTGTCCAATCAAACCAACTGCATTTTTACCTTACAGTTAGGGATCCTTTTGTCTAGCCAGCTTTTCCCAACAGGAAGTGGAAGAGCGGATGTGCAGACATGTGGGAAAATGGGCACCAGTTCCACAGAGGAAGAGGGGGACAGTCCAATCGATGGGGAATGACCACCAAACAGCCACTGGAACCCAAGGAAAGAGAAGGGCATGCTCATTAGCCTGGGCCAATCCACTCTACTTCGTACCAAAAGATGCTGGGGTAGCTGCTTTAAAAGGGAACTTTACAATGCATGTATTTGGCTATGAGAAAAATTGCCTCTTTCCAGTCTCCAAACCCTACAAATATTCAAAAATTCTAAAAATTGATAAAAGTTTCTGTATCTGAATCATCACAATGTGTTGACAACACCGCAGTCTTTACCATTAGGAAAGAACTTCTAAAGCACAAAACCTCGAGAACATGGCAAGAAGTGAATTTCTGCCCTGAGAACAAGACAAACCACAGTGGAAAGGTGAAATGCTGGGTATTCCTCTTATAATTCTTGAATTTTTTCATAAGCAAGCGGAGAGCTATATTTTATTATATTCTTTTCCATACAACATCTCATATTAATTATACCCATCACCTTAAAAACAGGGACTAGCAATATTTTCAAAATAAGAGGTTAAGATTCAAAGTTTTCCAAGGTCCACAAATGCAAATAGATTCCAAGGCAAAGAAAATGTAAGTGAGATTATCACATAACTAAAAATCCCAATGCACAGAGTAAGACAGCAAACGTTGAAAGGGGGCAGACAGTTTAGGAGAAAGTCTCTCTGATTAAATTAACTGAATCTTTATCAGTGGAGAATAGGTTCATTGTTCAATGATATGGAATGCTTCAATATGCATTTGTTTTAAAATCATAAAAGCATTTTTGAATGTCCTGTTATGTGAAAATGTTCTTCTAAGATAAATACTGTTATTTAACAGAAAATATGCAACACACAATATTTTAAAGATTAATATTGTTTGGGAGAGGTTTTGTGTTTTAAATTTACACAAGAAAAAAAATGCAGTTTTCTATACAGAAAAAAAAAATTGTAGTTCTTTGACATTATATACCTCTAGTGGTAGTACTTGGAAATGACAACCCCTTTAAAATAGCTAAAAAAAAAAAAAAAGAAAGAAAGAAAGAAAAGGAAAAACTACCAATGGTTATTAAAATATATATATATATACACACACAACATGAACATGAACTGCATAACACATCAAAACACCATATCCATTACCACATATGTGAGGTACCATTATATCCAGAGACCAATCTAGGAAGAGTTAACCACATCTTTTAGAAAAGCCTACAATATATATTGGAATTAAATTAATGATGCTGTGTATTCTGTCACCCACCCATTTGAATATGCCATTGATGATAATCATTGGAATAAAATACATGCTATTCCCTGATTTAAATCCACCTGCACAGTTAGATAGCATACAGTGGATCTTGCCAAAACCAGCTTGTCCTACTCCATTACACCATTAATCAAAGGTACAGTCACTTTCTCTTTTTAATTCCAGGTTTGCAACGCCAAACTCCTCTAAAGTGCAATATGACAACAGCTAATCCAGTGGACTCGGGCAGCCTAGGGTGGGAGTGGAAATCACCCGGTTGCGTTTCTCAGTATTAAAGCCAGGGTTTTCCTGCAGGCTTCCACTGGTTTGAATTTTCTTAAGCATTGTCCTGAGTCTATTTTCAAATGGAAAAAACACACACACACTAGATCAGAATCAGAAATAGCTATTGATCCCAGCTTGCTTTTCAAGCCTGGCAGAGGCTGTAAAAGTATTAACTTCTATCCGCTAAGTCTGCCACAGTCCGCAGCGGCAGCGCTGGGCTTTCGAGGCGCCGACTTCAGCACCGCGTTCTGGACAGCAACCCCGGCCGGGGCCAAAGTTGGGGCGGGCAGTCCCGACTCTGGTTTTGGGGCGCGGGTCTCCAAACTGCCCAGCGAGAGACCAAGAAGAAAGACTTGCAAAAGCTGCCAGAGGCGGAACGGGACGTCGGAGCGTGAACTTTGTTGTCCACGCAAGGCTGGCGAGGCTGCGCCCTGGTGGGCTGGGGGCCCGAGGACCACCGCGGGAGGCGTGAGTGCGCGCCACGGGGCCGGGGCCGCGGGAGTGGGGACGAGGGCGGCGCCCAGGGGCAGGGGGACGCCGGCCACCCCGAGCCCGGGGCCGGGGCCGGGGACGCGTTACCTGCCCGTTGAGCGCGGGGTAGCGGTGCGCGGCGGCGGCGGCGGCGGCGGCGGCGTGGTCTGGCGCAGAGGGCAGAGGCAGCAGCGGCAGCAGGGGCTCGGGAGGGGCT
>SJXO01000918.1:0-35045 GCA_006408615.1 Connochaetes taurinus
AGATTCAGGATTGGGAGCTTGTGTGCACCCGTGGTGGATTCATGTCAATGTATGACAAAACCAATACAGTACTGTTAATTAAAATAAAGTAAAAATAAAATTTAAAAAAAAAATCAGTTAAACTGAATGCTGACTCTTTCAAAAGATTAAAAAAAAAACCGGATGTACCTTTTGCTAGACTCATCAAGAAATAAAGGGAAAGGGCACAAATTAATAAAATTAGAAAGGAAAAAGAAGCTATAATGGACACCACAAAAATGCAAATGATAAGACTATTACAAGCAACTATATGCCAATAAAATGTACAGCTTGGAAGAAATGGACCAATTGCTAGAAAGGTACAATCTCCCAAGGTTGGACCAGGAAGAAATAGAAAATATAAACAGATCAATCACAAGTACTAATATTGAAACTATGATTAAAAACTCCCAGCAACAACAAAAAATGTCCAGCTCCAGATGGATTAACAGGAGAATTCTATCAATCATTTAGAAGAGAGTTCACCCTTATCCTTCTGAAAGTCATCCAAAAAATTTCAGAGGTAGGAATACTCCTAAACTTGTTCTATAAAACCACTATCGCCTCAAAACCAAATCGAGACAAAGACATAACAGAAAAGAAAATCACGGGCCAATAACACTGACAAACAGAGGTGCAAATATCCTCAATGAAGTACTAGCAAACTGAATTGAACAAAAATGTCATATACCATGATCAAGTGGAATTTATCGTATGGATGAAAAGATTTTTCAGTATCTGCAAATCAATCAGTGTTAACCCCATGTAAAATTAATTCCATGTTAAAAATTAAAGAATAAAAATCATATGACTATTTCAATAGTTGCAGACAAAAATTTTGACATAAAGTCCAACACCCATTTATGACAAAAAAAAAAAACTCTCCAGAAAGTGGACACAGAGGGAATACATCTCATCTACATGTAACATCATATTCAACTATGAAAAGCTGAAAGCATTTCCTCTAAGATTAGAAACAAGGCTAGGATATCCACTGTAGCCACTTTTATTCTACATAGTTTCAAAGTTCTAGCCACAGCAATCAAAGAAGGAAAAAAGAAAAAAGACTCCAAACTGGAAAAGAGGTTAAACTGTCACTATTTGCATATGACTTGATACTATACAAACAAAATCCTAGTGATGCTACCAGAAAACTATTAGAGCTCATTGATATATTTGGTAATATTGCAGGATAAAAAAAGAAGTAATACACAGAAATCTGTTTTATTTCTATATACCAACAACAAAGTTCTAGCCACAGCAATCAAAGAAGGAAAAAAGAAAAAAGACTCCAAACTGGAAAAGAGGTTAAACTGTCACTATTTGCATATGACTTGATACTATACAAACAAAATCCTAGTGATGCTACCAGAAAACTATTAGAGCTCATTGATATATTTGGTAATATTGCAGGATAAAAAAAGAAGTAATACACAGAAATCTGTTTTATTTCTATATACCAACAATGAAAGATCAGAGAAATTAAAGAAATAATTCAGTTAACCATCTGAAAAGAATAAAATACCTAAGAATAAACCTACAAATTCTTGTACTCTAAAAAGTCTGAGACACTGGTGACAGAAATGAAAAATGACACAGATAGATATATCATATTACTGGATTGGCAGTATCAGTCTTATCAAAATGACTATACTATCCAAGGCAATCTGCAGGTTCAATGCAATCCCTGTCAAATTACCTGTGGTATGTTTCACAGAACTAGAATATAATATCTTGATGTCTATATGGAGACATCAAAGACTGAATGGCCAAACAATCTTGAGAAAGAAAAACAGAGCTAGAGTGCTGAGATTCTCTGTCTTTAAACTACTATTATACAAAGCTACAATAAGGAAAATTTTATGGCATTGGCACAAAAACTGAAATATAGAGCAATGGAATAGGACAGAAAGCCCAGAAATAAACCCATGCACTGATGATCAACATACAAAAAAGGAGGCATTATTATACAATGTAGAAAGACTGTCTCTTCCATAAACAGTGCTGGGACCGCTGGGCAGCAGGTACATGTAAGAATTGAAACTAGAATATTATTTAACAATATACAGATAAATAAATGCAAAATGAATTGAAGACCTAAATGTAAGGCCAAATACTATGACACTCAGGTAAAACATAGACAGAACAATCCTTGACATAAATCACAGCAATATCTTTCTAAATTTGTCTTCCAAATTGATGGACATCAAAACAAACAAACAAATGGGATCTAATTTTTTTTATCTAAAATCAAAAGTTTTTACACAACTAAGGAAATCACAAACAAAACGAAAAGACAACTTACAAAAGGAGATAAAATATTCACAGAATGTGTCCAACAAGAACCTAGTCTCCAAAATTTACAAAGAACGCATGCAATGCAGTATCAATAAGTAAAAAATCCTAATCAAAAAAAAAAAAAAAAGAGCAGAAGACATAAATAGACATTTCTCCAAAGAAGATATACAGATGGCCAAAGAGGCACATGAAAAGATATTCAACATTGCTATGTATTAGAGAAACACAAATCAAAACTACAATGAACTATCACCTCATCCTAGTCTGACCGACTATCATTAAAAGTCTACAAGCAAGAAATGATGGAGAAGGTGTGGACAGCAGTGAACCCTCCTACACTGTTAGTGTATATTGCTACACCACTGTGAAGAACAGTATCAGTATTTTTTAAAAACCTAAAAATAGTGGTACCAAACGGTCCAGAAGTCCTTCTCCTGGCCATATATTCAGAGAAAAACATGATTTGAAAGGATACAGGCACACAATATTCATTGCCTCACTGTTTGCAATAGCCAAGACATGAAAGCAACTTAAATATCCATTGACAAATGAATGAATAAAGAAAATGCCATATATAAACACAAAGGACCATTAGTCAGTAAATAAAGAGAATGAAATAATGCCATTTGCAGCATCATGGATGAACCTGGAGATTATCTAAATGAAGTAAGACAGAGAGAGAGAGAAAGAGAAGTAAGATAGAGAGAAAGAAAAGTAAGATAGAGAAAGTAAGACAGAGAAAGAGAAATATCATATATTTTTTATATGTGGAATCTAAAAAAAAGACACAGTTTAGCTCATTTGCAAAAAATGAAATAGACTTATAGACTTAGAGAAGGAATTTACAGTTACCAGGGGTGAAGAACTGGAAGAAGGATAGATCAGGAGTATGGGATTGAAATGTGAACATTACAATATTTAAATTAAATAACCAACCAAGAACGTACTGTAAAAAATAATAAACATAAAATGAAAAATAAGGAAAGTGAAAAGATAAAAAAATAAAAATAATAATCTTATTTAGTTATAAAAGAAAAAAGAAATTCAAAATATAATTTTTCAAAAATGAAGAGCTGAATCTTTTGGGCTTCCTGAAGCAACAGTTAGAACTAGACATGGAACAACAGACTGGTTTCAAATAGGAAAAGGAATACATCAAGGTTGTATATTGTCAGTCTGCTTATTTAACTTCTATGCAGAGTACATCATGAAAAATGTTGGACTGGAAGAAACACAAGCTGGAATCAAGATTGCCGGGAGAAATATCAATAACCTCAGATATGCAGATGACACCACCCTTATGGCAAAAAGTGAAGAAGAGCTAAAAAGCCTCTTCATGAAAGTGAAAGAGGAGAGTGAAAAACTTGGCTTAAAGCTCAACATTCCGAAAACGTAGATCATGGCATCTGGTCCCATCACATCATGGGAAATAGATGTGAAAACAGTGGAAACGGTATCAGACTTTATTTTGGGGGGCTCCAAAATCACTGCAGATAGTGATTGCAGCCATGAAATTAAGATGCTTACTCCTTGGAAGAAAAGTTATGACCAACCTAGATAGCATATTCAAAAGCAGAGACATTACATTGCCAACTAAGGTCCGTCTAGTCAAGGCTATGGTTTTTCCTGTGGTCATATATGGATGTGAGAGTTGGACTGTGAGGAAGGCTGAGCCCCGAAGAATTGATGCTTTTGGACTGTGTTGTTGTAGAAGACTCTTGAGAGTCCCTTGGACTGCAAGGAGATCCAACCAGTCCATTCTGAAGGAGATCAACCCTGGGATTTCTTTGGAAGGAATAATGCTAAAGCTGAAGCTCCAGTACTTTGGCCACCTCATGCAAAGGGTTGACTCATTGGAAAAGTCTTTGATGCTGGGAGGAATTGGGGGCAGGAGAAGAAGGGGACAACAGAGGATGAAATGGCTAGATGGCATCACTGACTTTATGGACATGAGTCTGAGTCAACTCCTGGTGTTGGTGATGGACAGGTAGGCCTGGCATGCTGCAATTTATGGGTTGCAAAGAGTCAGACACGACTGAGTGACTGGACTGAACTGAACAAGAAGAAGACTGGGAAACATGACATTTTAAGCTTTTTCTTCTGCAATATTAAACAGAAGAGAACAATAAAGAAATCATATAAAGAACTTTGGGGTGAAAATACACAAATAAATTAATGCTTATGGCATCTGGTCCCATCACTTCATGGAAAATAGATGGGGAAACAATGGAAACAGTGACAGACTTTCTTTCCTTGGGCTCCAAAATCACTGCCCTTGGTGACTGCAGCCATGAAATTAAGATGCTTGTTCCTTGGAAGAAAAGTTATGATCAACTTAGACAGCATATTAAAAGGCAGAGACATCAGTTTGCCTACAAAGTTCTGTATAGTTAAAGCTACGGTTTTTCCAGTAGTCACTTATGGATGTGAGAGTTGGACCATAAAGAAAGCTGAGCACCAAACAATTGATGATTTTGAACTATGGTGTTGGAGAAGATTCCTGAGAGTCCCTTGGACTGCAAGGATATCCAATCAATCCACTCTGAAGGAGATCAGCCCTGGGATTTCTTTGGAAGGAATGATGCTAAAGCTGAAACTCCAGTACTTTGGCCATCTCATGGGAAGAGTTGACTCATTGGAAAAGACTCTGATGCTGGGAGAGATTGGGGGCAGGAGGAGAAGGGGATGATAGAGGATGAGATGGTTAGATGGCATCACTGACTCGATGGATGCGAGTCTGAGTGAACTCTGGGAGTTGGTGATGGACAGGGATGCCTGGTGTGCTGTGATTCATGGGGTCGCAAAGAGTCGGACATGACTGAGCGACTGAACTGAACTGAACTGTGGCTCAGCCAATGAAAACAAACAAACAAACAACAACAAAAACCTAAGGCAGTGTCTGCATTGTTAGTGTTCAACTGATATTTTATTACTATTATTATAGTTTATGTCAGAGTGTTGGTAGAAGAAGACAGAGCTATTACAAATAAATGTATGTGACCATAGCAATGTCAATAAGCATATGTTTAGAGGTTTGCTGTTATATTTTGTATTCTAAAGAAAATTGATATCACCAAATAAATAATAATGATTTTGTTTTATATAATTCCATATGGACATGATATATTTCATGTCATATTTGATAGGAAGTATTCTACCAAAATTATTTCAAAAGTGGTAATATTTTATTCATCATTTTTTAAATCAGTGAATAACCATTGTCTATTTTTAGAATTATTGTTATGCCAGAGGCTTTCCTCTGATTTCATAATGTTTTTCTAGCAAAATTTGTTATGCCTATTTTAGTATGAAATGTGGAATTGGGTAAGCATGAGAAGTGAACATTCTTTCACCATTTCAATTGGTATAATATAAAGTGGGTTTTTATGACTGGCATTTCTAGTGCTTCTTAAAATTTGTGCACTCTGCTTGAGAAGTACCCTTTGATTAGAGAGACAAAGGAGCCTGGTGGGCTGTAGTCCATGGGGTTGCTAAGAGTTGGACACTACTGAGCTACTTCACTTTCACTTTTCACTTTCATGCATTGGAGAGGGAAATGGCAACCCACTCCAGTGTTCTTGCCTGGAGAATTCCAGGGATGGGGGAGCCTGGTGGGCTGCCATCTATGGGATGGCACACAGTTGGACATGACTGAAGTGACTTAGCAGCAGCAGGAGCAGGCAGCAGAAAAGACATTTCCATGGCCTACTGATCTACTGAAAAGAATACCAATAGTACATCAGAGAATCCAAAAAGCATCACAGCTTGCTGTTACCAAGCTGACTCTACCAAGCTGGCCCTGAGCCGGCCCTAGCCCAGCTGAGGCTCCCTGAATCAGTGGACGATGGTTTTTCCAATTAGTTGAAGTAGAAGAATAATCAAACTGAAGCCGAAATCCACACAGTACGGACTTGCTGTGACTGAAGAGTGGAGAAGCAGAAACTAAGTTCACAGATCACCTTCTCACCCATCTAGTAGAAGGATTTAATTTTAAAAGTAAAGACAAAGAGTGGAAGGATGAGGCTAATTGAAAGGTTGTTGCTGAACGAAAAGACACCGGGATTTTTGGCCTCTGGAGGAGAAGAATTCAGTCTGGGGCCAGAGATGAAACTTGATTGCTCAGAGCTTTTGTGTAATAAAGTTTTGTTAAAGTATAAAGGAAATAAAGAAAGCTTCTGACATAGACGTCAGAAGGGGGCAGAAAGAGTACCCCCTGCTTGTCTTCAGCTGGATGTTATATAGTCACAAGCAGTCTGTTAATGAAAGAAAGGAATGTCTTGAAACTCAGAATGGCACCAGGCCCCTCATCCATAAGATGCATTTTGGGATAATCTTGGCACCAGATTTTTCATCCCGGGCCATAAAACAATTGACTTGAATCTTGTAGAAGGGCAGATTACCATACAAATAATTTCATTTACATAGATTAGGGAAACAATATCTGCATATAACATACTGGTTTGTCAAGTAGATTCTGAGCCATTAGGTGGAACCGACTTGAAGATAGAGTCTGGAGCAAATGCATAGTACATTAACATAGCTTAAGACAAACATTTCCATAAGAAGAATGCATTGGTTAACTCAAGGTTTGAGAATAGTTAACTTCAGGTGAAACCAGGATGTCTTTATGGCAACACAGTATTTTAAGAGAAACCTCCTTTTAAATTTGTATAGAGAAGGAAAAAAAAATATATCATTAGTTTGTTTCCTCCTGCCGCTTAAGAGGTATAAAAATGTCTGACACTTGCAGCCTATTTCCTCTGTTTGCAGACCCCTGGCTTTCCTGCCTGTTACCCTCTCATGATGATGGGGAGGCATGTGCACTAGTCTATGCAGAAGTGGCAGGGCTTTGTGCAAATTGGGATGTCACAGCTTTTTAATCCTTTTTTGGTGATTAATGTCTGGTCCTGGCTGCCAGAAGGTGTATCATTTAGTAAGTAAATACAGTAAAACTAGTATATAATGAGACTCAGAGTCTTTCAGGAGTCAGATTTATCACCATCTATTTGTTTAAACAATGGAAACCGTGACAGATTGTTTTCTTGGGCTCCAAAACTACTCTGGACAATGACTGAAGCCATGTAATTAAAAGACATTTGTCCATTGGAAGAAAACCTATGACAAAGATAGACAGTGTATTCAAAAGCAGAGACATCACTTTGGTGACAAAACTATATAACCAAAGCTATGGTTTGTCCAGTATGGATGTCTGTGTATGGATGTGAGAGCTGGACCATAGAAAAGGCTGAGCACCAAAAGATTGATGCTTTATGACTGTGGGGTTGGAGAAGATTCTTGAGAGTTCCTTGGATTTGAAAAAGATCTAACCAGTCAATCTTAAAGGAAATCAACCCTGAATATTCATTGGAAGGACTGATGATGAAGCTGAAGCTCCAATACTTTGGCCAACTGATGTGAAGAGCTGACTCATTGGAAAAGACCTGATGTTGTGAAAGATTGAAGGCAGGAGATGGGGATGACGGAGAATGATATGGTTGAATGGCATCACCAACTCAAAGGACACGAGTTTCAGCAAGTTTTGGGAAATGGTGAAGGACAGGGAAGCCTTGTGTGCTGCAGTCCATGGGTTCAAAAGAGTCACACATGAGTTCCAAAGAGTGACTGAATAACAATTTTTTTTGTTGTTGTTGTTGTTTGTTTGTTTCTTTTTGCTTCTTCTTCTTCTTTTTTTTTTTTTTTTTTTTTTTGTAGCTTCTTTTCTTATCTTTGGACACTTTTACCTAATGTTATCTCCTGCTAAAGGTGAGTGTTGGAGGGTGTGAGCAAGGACATTCCTGCTAAAGATAGGGATTGATGGGCTTTGAGCTAAGACCTGGAGGAGATCTGGCAACATGTCTAGACTGTATTTTAATTGGACTTGCTATTGAATTCACAGAAGACAAAAAATTATTAGTAGTCACCATGTTTATTGTATTTGCAAAAAGATGTGTTTTGTTTCTTAATATATGTTAATGTTTTATAAATTTTGAAGATTAATTTTGATGGTGGGATACAACAGACACTTGAGCACATGCAAGGTAGAAAACTTTCTTACTTAGAACTCAAAATGAGAGAAGGCTGCCATGCAAATTCACATAGAGGGTTACACTCACAGTCAGGGTAACAGCAACCTGGGGCTGTAAGAGGCAGTTTATATATGGTAAATGACTGTGATTAAGTAGGTTCCTAGGCTCCCCATGAAATGGTAAATTTAATAGGCTTTTGGGCATGGGATCTGTCCATAGTCCTCTGGCTTCTGGCCCCAGGGTTTTAAAGAGAGTACCTATTGGTCCCAGGTATCTCAAGAAAGGAGACTGTTCAGCTTCTAACCAGGGCTTTAATATTGGATCAAAGCAGCATTAAAGTGTGTGTTATTAGTAGTGCTATCATCATCAATAATACTATAATAAGTATTATTATATAAATTTGATATTAATTAAATATTTACAATAAATTATCAAATTATCCACAGCCTCAGATGTGTAGATACCACTCTAATAGTAGAAAGTGAAGAGGAACTAAAAAGCCTATTGATGAAGGTGAAAGAGAAAAGTGAACAAGCTAGCTTGAAACTCAACACTAAAAACAACAACAACAACAACAAAAAATCACTAAGATCATGGCATCAGTCCCATCATTTCATGGCATATAGAAAGGGAAAAAGTGGAAACTTGCAGATTTTATCTTCTTGGGCTCTCAAATCATGCAGATGGTGACTGCAACCATGAAATTAAAAGACACTTGCTAACTGGAAAGAAAGCCATGGCAAACCTCACTGTGTTTGTTCTTGGTTTCTCAATCGTGGCTGACTCTTTGTGACCCCATGGGCTATAGCCCACCAGACTCTTCTGTCCATGGGATTTCTCAAGCAAGAATACTGGAGTGAGTTGTCATTTCCTTCTCCAGGGATCTTCCAGACCCAGGGATTGAAACTTCATCTCCTGTGACTACTGCATTGGCAGATGAATTCTTTCACCATTGGGTCACCTGAGAAGCCCATCTTGTCAAAATCTAGGAAGCGTATTAAAAAGCAGAGATATCACTTTGCTGACAATAGTCTGTATAGTCAAAGCTATAGTTTTTCCAGTTGTCATGTGCAGATGTGAGAGTTTGGTTATAAAGCAGACTGAGCATTAAAGAATTGATGTTTTCAAACTGTGCAGCTGGAGAAGACTCTTGAGAGTCCCTTGCACTGCAAGGAGGTCAAATCAGTCTATCCTAAGGGAAATCAACCCCAAATAATGATTGGAAGGATTATTGCTGTAGTTGAAGCTCCAATAATTTGGCTTCCTGATGTGAAGAGTCAGCTCATTGGAAAACACCCCGATGTTGGGAAAGAATGAAGACAAAATGAGAAGGGGGTAGCAGGGGATAAGATGGTTAGATAGCATCATGGACTCAGTGGGCATGATTTGAGCAAACTCTGGGAGATAGTGGAGTACAGAAGAGCTTGGCGTGCTACACTCCAGATGGTCACAAAGAATTGGACATTACTTAGTGACTGAACAACATCAAATTGAAACAGCTGTTAACTTCGTATTGTAGTAATAAAAAATGAGCATCAAGGAGGATAAGAAAAGTGCTAATGTACTCTACAGTTGTAACTGACAGAGCTTCAATTTATTTTTTCTATTATATTCAATCTGTATTCTCAAACTTCCACTCCAAGATGGAGACATAGGAATTTCAATGAACTCACCTCCTCCCAGGGACACATCCAATCTATGTGTCCCTCCCAGGGACACACAGGGTTCTATTGTCCTTAAAAGAAATACAGAAACTAACTGAACAGCTCCTACACATCAGATAAATGAGAAAGTCTCCATATTGAAATGGTTGATGTGAGGTAGGTACACTCACATAAACCCCACAACTGGGAGGTTATTCACAATAACTAACTTCTCCCTGAGGAGTTTGAAGGTCTTGGGTTGAACATATACTGCCCCAACTTTCAAGACCTTTACTTGGAGGACTGGCCTGTAAAACACCTTGTTCAGAAACCCAACTTGGCTTGTGTCCATGAGACTCACAAGTGTTAGTCTCTCAGTCATGTCCAACTCTTTGGGTCCCCATGGACTGTAGCCCACCAGGCTCCTCTGTCCATGGAATTATTCAGGCAAGAATTCTGGAGTGGGTTGCCATTCCCTTCTCCAGGGGATCTTCCTCACCCAGGGATCGAATTCAGGTCTCCTGCACTGCAGCCAAATTATTTACCATCTGAGCCATCGGTGGGCTTGTGTCCATGAGACTCACAAGACTACACCAAAAATGAATTCTGAAAGAACTTGGGAAAACTCACTGTGTCTATTGCTTCAGGACTCAATACAGAGGGAGGAAAAAAAAAAGCTGTGCCCCAGTCTTTCTCTTAAAGAGGCCTATTTGCATATTATAAAAGCTGTTGCCTGAGGGTCAGGCTTCTAATTTAGCACCCATATAGAGGCTGACTGAAATCCTTCCCTTTCTGATACTGACAGGTTCTCCACACATTCTCAACTGCTGGATACACTAAGAACAAAGAATGTGATTTGGACAACCAACAAAGGGACAGCGAAGAATTCAGGTCAGGCTAAACTATTAGGTTCATCTCCTACATGAGGCCATTGTCAGGATTGGAAGAGGTTGCTCATTGAATATATATTCTCTTCTGCAGCTCTAGATGAGAGCTCTCCTTGATTCTGAGTCCTCTGGGTTCTCTTTCACTCTGATAGATTCATTCTATGCATTGCCAAATCCTTATGATTAACATCAACCTAAAGCAGAAGAAAATTAAGCAATGGAGTCTCCACATTCACTCACTCAAGTCTAATCATAAATGCACTCTCACTGTTTCAACTCACCTAGCTCTGATAATCATAATTCATCCCAGCACCTAGTTCCAGATTTTTCATTCATCTGACCTATTGATTAATGGGAAAAGTGAATAAAAACAAAAATTGAAATAATAACAAAATAGAAGATGCTTACTTACTTTCGTGAGGGACGAAAGCCATTCACAAGTTTGCTGTGAACCAATTATAGTAAGTTTCAACTGATTAAAGGATTCTTGACTATGGGAACAAAATACTCTAAGATACAGAAAGATGAAAGGCACCAATGTGTTTATAGACCAGTTAGTAAATCAATGTGGCTAAGGAAGAAAATACATTTGTGGCAGGGTCAAGAGAAGAACTAGGTACATTAAAATATTAGAACATAGAATGGATGTTTTGTTCTATTGTTTGTACATTTTATTTTATGAATCTACTTAAATTTTAAAATAGTAATATGGTCATGTTTGCACATTAGAAATACTACTGTCTGTATTGCAAAGGACATGTTGGAGCAAGGAGAGAGTAGAGGAAAGACCAATTGAAAGACTGTTATGGTACGCTAGACAGGGAAAAATGAAAACATATATTCAGGTAGAATTAGTAGAAATTAATAGAAATGAAAATCAGGGCAGAGGAGGAGGTAAAATCAACTATGAAAAAGTGTAGCATTTGCGACCCCATGGGTTGTAGCCCACCAGACTCCTCTGTCTATGAGAGTTTCCTGGCAAGAATACTGGAATGGATTGCCATTTACTACTCCAGGGGATCTTCCTAACCCAGGGATCAAACCCTCATCTCCTGGATCTCCTGCACTACAGGCAGATTCTTTACCACTGAGCAACTTGGGAAGCTCATGAAAAAAATCTAGAATACCTCCTAATGCTCAAAAGCAATGAAATCTGTTTTGGATGTGCTAAATGAATGCCAATAAGCAAAAGCAGATCTATCTGCTAGGGACATATTATGGTATCTGAGTTTTCTCTGCTTGCGGAATGTAGAGCTGTAGGTATAGCAACCAGAATACTAAGGATGAAATGTGTGCCTTCAAATGTATCTCTGAAGTTTGTATTCTCTGAGAACAATATGTCTGTAATCCATCCTGAAATTAATATTTGGAAATATGCTATGTTTACACCTAAATCACATTTGAATGCTGTGGTAGTTTAAAGGGAGAAAGGTTTTTATGATTCCTGGAAATGATTCTTTATTTTACCTTCACTCTAGAGTTTTAGACAGGTAAATAGAGTGTTAGTAAAAAGAAATTAAATAGCTTTGCTGTGATATCTTCTTTGCATGTTATTATTTTAAATCCAAATTTCATTCTATGTATGAGGATTATATGAACAATAAAGGCAACAAAATTAGAAAGAGAGAAAAAGAGATTCAGTATTCTTTCCCTTTAGGAGCTCATTTAGTGATTAAATGACTAACTTGTCAAGAATTATTATTGTAAAAACAAATATCAAAGAATCATTTTCTCTTTTGCTTTTCCAAATATTTCTGCTGTTCTTTCATGAGGTGCTTCTGTGACTGAGACAAAAGTTAACAATGGAAGACTGTATTTCAGTCATTTAATGTCTTAGTACAATGGACTTGCTAACATATTGTGATAACCTGTTTAAATATTTCCATATATAAATATTTATAACGGGAATTTTTGACAAGGGAAAAAAACCCTGTACTTTCCAAAAAATGTAGATTTGAAGTTTGAACTATACAAAACAGCATGAAAAAGAGAGATAAAATAGCCACCAGTGGTCTCCTGAAGACAATGTCCTGAAGATGGTTGAACTGTACTAGCAAGTGAAGTGTCTCATTGTGATTGGTGACTAAACTGTTAATGAAATAATTACTTAATTCACATTCATTGATTTACTGTTTATTGCCTTGTCACCCATTATAACTATTATTGTGATCTTAAAATTCTATTTTGTCTGGTATTAATATTGGTTCACTAGTCTTCCCTTGCTTATATTTGGCTATCTTGCTCATATCTCCTATTTTATTTGTAAGGATACTACAAATTTTTGTTAAAGAAATAACCCTTATAGCAGCATATAGCTGCAATTTAAGAAATTCAATTTAAGTGATTGTACTATAACAGTCCTATTCTGTTAGCATTTATTGTGGTTAATATATTTAGACACTTTTTTTCTAGTTTTTTTTTTTTTGGCTATGCTTGGGTATCCTTCCCTTTTTAAATCTATTTTTTTTTTCTCCTTTTGTGGTTTGTAAACTTGAAATAATTATTACCTTTATTGGTGTCACCTAAATTTTTAATACATATATCTTACTGTACACATTTCTAACAAGTCTAAAAACATTTAGTTCTACTATGTTGTTTCTCTTGTGTTTTAACATTGTTTATACTTCACCCTATGCTCTTTTTTAAATTGCTTTCTGAAAGTTTTGTGCACAAACTTAGCTATTATTAATTAGAGTCAATATTGAATTAAATTTATAAACATTTGGTTGTTTTTATGACACCTAATTCTTTATGGAGAAAGAAATGGCAACCCACTCCAGTGTTCTTGCCTGAAGAATCCCAGGGACAGGGGAGCCTGGTGGGCTGCCATCTATGGGGTCACACAGACTCCAATACTTTTATTTTTCTTTATGTTAAAGCACATTCTTTAGCAATTATTTCAAGAAAGCCTATGTATGACAAGTTTCCATTATTTTTTATACGTATGCTTCTGTTTTTCTTACTTCATCTTAACTCCTGAATGTTATTTTAACTGACCATAGAATTCTAAACTGCAACTACTTTCAATCAACATTTTATAGATGTGTTTCTATTCTCTTCTGGCTTATATCATTGTTGCTGAGAAATCTCTGTTTCTTTTTATTTTGAATTAATTAATTTATTTTTTTAATTGGAGGCTAATTACTTTACAATATTGTGGTGGTTTTTGCCATACATTGACATGAATCAGCCACAGATGTACATGTGTCCCCCCTATTCCTCTGGGTTGTTCCAGAGCACTGGCTTTGATTGCCCTGCTTCATGTATCAAACTTGCACTGGTCATCTATTTTACATATGATAATATACATGTTTAAATGCTATTTTCTCAAATCATCCCACTCTAGCCTTCTCCCACAGAATCCAAAAGTCTGTTATTTACAGCTTTGTCTCTTTTGGTGTCTTGCATACAGGGTCATTGCTAAATTCCATTTATATATACATATGTTTATATGCTGTATTGGTGTTCCTCTTTCTGACTTACTTCACTCTATATCTTACTTCACTCAGTTTCATCCACCTCATTAGAACTGATTCAAATGCATTGTTGTTATAGCTGAGTAATATTCCTTTCTTGTCAGCTATAGGTATGCAATTTATTTATTTACTCATTAATTCTCACTATTTGTCTTTAACCTTAATGTTTCATTGTTTAACTAAAATGTTAAAGTTATAAACATTTTCTTTCTTTCTTTCTTTTTTTTTTTTTTGGTTTGATACTTAGTGTACTGATTTAATCTGAGCAGGAAGCACAATCTAATTGTTGGGAATCCAGTCCCTGAATAAATATGTAGTTTAGTATAGGTTTTAGCTGAAGAGAGTATGAAGCTTTTCCTACTTCCAGTTTATTTCTTAAAAATAAGTTTCACATAAACCATTGTATCAGCTAGTAGTGTCTAATTAACTGGCTATAATGGGCTATATAATTAGCATTCTTCCACCACCTAGGGAGTTACATCTGTCTTCCATGTGTGAGCATCAAATATTCTTATATCATTAAACACTTGTTTTTTTTCCAGGCTGCAAAACCAGTCATATCTGGACCCAGGTCTTCCCATCAGATGGCCAACACCAGCCTTGGGAACCCCTAACAATCAAAACCAGTTACATTGGGACCAAGCTTCCCTATCAGCAGGCCAGCAAAAGCTCTGGTACCACATACCTGAGCAGTCAGTCACTCTGGGAACCAGATCTGCTCATCAAAGCAATGAAAGCCACTGCATGATGCAGGGCTAGCAGTAAACCTGGCCAGGGGCCAGTCCTGCCTACAACTGCACCCACAGCAGTTGGCTGTAACACAACAGAAGTTTCCATGCAGCCCATGTAGGAGACACCTTAGAACATGGAGCTCTGATGACCAGAGGGGAGTGTGCTACTCACTCTCAGAGGATGTTTTATGCAAGGCCATTTCTCTAAGAATGAGAAATATAACCAAACTATCGAATGTATAGAAATAAACATAAATAATTGGGTAAAATGAGACGATACAGGAATATATGTTAAATGAAAAATCAAAACAAAACAAAAAACAAACAATAAAAACAACAACAACAAAGAGAGAGAAAAAAGAAAAAAAACTAAGCAGAGAGTAAATGAGTAATACCTACAATGAATAGTTCCAGGTATTGATCATAAAGGTACTCAACCAACTCAGAAGAATGGATGAACACAGGGGGATTAACAGAGTGTTAGAAGACATAAAGAAGAACCATACAGAGATGAAGAAATCAATAACAGAAATTTTAAAGTTATATTAGAATAAATCAATAGCAGATTAGAAGATACAGAGGAACAGATCATTTAACTGAAAGATGGAGAAGTGGAAAAGCCATTCAAGTTTAACAGAAAAAAAAAAATGAGGATAGTTTAAGATAAGGATAATTTTCCTCTGGGGCAACATCAAGCACACTAACATTTATTTAAGCAATCCCTGAGGGATAAGAGAGAAAGAAAGGGGAAACAAATTTATTAAAAGGAAAAATAGATGAAAATTTTTCTAACCTGTCAAAAGAAACAGACATCTAGGTCCAGGAAGCACAAAGCATCCCAGATAAGATTAGTCCAAAGAGGTACACACCAAGATACAATAAAATTAAAATGATGAAAATTAAAGATGAAGAGAGAATACTGACAGTAGTAGCAAGAGAGAAACAACTAGTTGTGTACAAAGGAACTGCCATAAGTCCATCAGCTGACTTTCAGCAGAAACTTTATAAGCCAGAATGGAGCACAATATATTAAAAGTAATGAAAGAAAAGAAACCCATAGCCTAGAGTACTTTATCCAGCAAGATTATTATATCAGCAAGGTTATCATTCAGATTTAAATGAGAGATAAAATATTTTACAGACAAGAAAAAGCTAAAAAAATTCAATACGAGTCAACCAGCTTTAGGAAAAGACAACAGCTAGAAATAAAAATTTATGACAAAAAAACCTCTTCACTAGAGTCAAATATACTGTAAAGGTAGGAGATCAACCATGTATAAAGCTAGCACATATGCATGCTCTGTCACTCAGTAATGTCTCACTCTTTGAGATCCCATGGATTATAGCTAGCTATGCTCCTCTGTTCATGGAACATTCTAGGTAAGAATACTGGAGTGGGTTATTATTTACTACTCCAGGGGATCTTCCTGACCCTGGGATCAGACCTGTTCCTCCTGTGTTTCCTGCATTGGTAGGTGGTTTCTTTACTATTGAGCCACATGGGGAGTCTCATAAAGTTAGCACAAAGGCTAAAAGACAATGCAGTAGTTCGATGCATGAAGCAGGGTACTTAAAGCTAGTTGTCTGGGACAATCCATAGTGGGGGGCAGTGGGATCAGAGGAGGTTTCAGGATGGGGGACGCTTGGGCACCTGTGAATGATTCATGTCAATGTATGGCAAAAAAAATCACAATAGTGTAGAATATGCTCCAATTAAAATAAATTAATTAAATAAAAAATACAATGCAGTAAAATCTTCTCTATCCTCAATAAGTGGTTAAAAAATACACAAAGCAAAAAGACATAAAATATTATGTCAAAAACATTAGTTGTCAGTTGGTGGAGTAAGAAGAGGGGGCAAGAATACACAGAAGAACTGTACAAAAAGATCTTCACAACCCAGATAATCACGATGGTGTGATCACTCACCTAGAGCCAGACAACCTGGAATGTGAAGTCAAGTGGGCCTTAGAAAGCATCACTATGAACAAAGCTAGTAGATGTGATGGAATTTCAGTGGAGCTTTTTCAAATCCTGAAAGATGATGCTGTGAAAGTGCTGTACTCAATATGTCAGCAAATTTGGAAAACTCAGCAGTGGCCACAAACTAGAAAAGGTCCATTTTCATTCCAATTCCAAAGAAAGGCAATGCCAAAGAATGCTCAAACTACCGCACAATTGCACTCATCTCACATGCTAGTAAAGTAATGCTCAGAATTCTCCAAGACAGGCTTTAGCAATACGTGAACCGTGAACTCCCTGATGTTCAAGCTGGTTTTAGAAAAGGCAGAGGAATCAGAGATCAAACTGCCAACATCCGCTGGATCATGGAAAAAGCAAGAGAGTTCCAGAAAAAATCTATTTCTGCTTTATTGACTATACCAAAGCCTTTGACTGTGTGGATCACAATAAACTGTGGAAACTTCTGAAAGAGATGGGAATACCAGACCACCTGACCTGCCTCTTGAGAAATCTGTATGCAGATCAGGAAGCAGTAGTTAGAACTGGACGTGGAACAATGGACTGGTTTCAAATAGAAAAAGCAGTACGTCAAGGCTGCATATATTATCACCCTGCTTATTTAACTTATACGCAGAGTACATCATGAGAAATGTTGGACTGGAAGAAACACAAGCTGGAATCAAGATTGCCAGGAGAAATATCAATAACCTCAGATATGCAGATGGCACCACCCTTATGGCAGAAAGTGAAGAGGAACTAAAAAGCCTCTTGAAAGTGAAAGAGGAGAAGGAATAAGCTGGCTTAAAGCTCAACATTCAGAAAACGAAGATCATGGCATCTGGTCCCATCACTTCATGGGAAATAGATGGGGAAACAGTGTCAGACTTTATTTTTCTGGGCTCCAAAATCACTGCAGATGGTGACTGCAGCCATGGAATTAAAAGACGCTTACTCCTTGGAAGAAAAGTTATGACCAACCTAGATAGCATATTGAAAAGCAGAGACATTACTTTGCCGACTAAGGTCTGTCTGGTCAAGGCTATGGGTTTTCCAGTGGTCATGTATGGATGTGAGAGTTGGACTGTGAAGAAGGCTGAGCGCAGAAGAATTGATGCTTTTGAACTGTGGTGTTGGACAAGAGTCCCTTGGACTCTCCTTGAGAATCCCTTGGACTGCAAGGAGATCCAACCAGTCTGTTCTAAAGGAGATCAGTCCTGGGATTTCTTTGGAAATAATGATGCTAAAGCTGAAACTCTGGTACTTTGGCCACCTCCATGGACGTGAGTCTGAGTGAACTCTGGGAGTTGGTGATGGACAGGGAGGCCTGGTGTGCTGAGATTCATGGGGTTACAAAGAATCGGACATGACTGAGTGACTGAACTGAACTGAACTGGAGTAAAAATGCAGAATTGTTAGAGTTAAACCTGCTTAAAGAGATCATCAACTTAAAATAATTACTAGCACATATAAAGGTTTTTCCTATGTGAACTTTTTGATAACTAAAAAACAAAAACCCATAGAAGATTCACACATACACCGAAGAGGAAGGAATCCAAACACGATAGATAGTCATCAAATCACAGAGCAAGAGAGCAAAGGAAGAGAGGTAGAAAACAAATTACAAAAACAAACAAAAAACAAGTAACAAAATTACAATAAGTACATGTTTATTAAAAACTACTTTAAATATAATGGACTAAATGTTCCAATCAAAGATATAGAATAATAAACCCAAATCCATGGCTAAATAACTTTGAGGTGAATTTATCAAGCATTTAAAAATATCAACAACTATCCCTGTAGTATATATATATATATATATATATATATATATTCAAATATATACATTCAAAAGAAAGAACACTTCCAATCTCATTCGAGGAGTCCAGAATTTCTCTGATACCCAAACGAGGGAAAGACACCACACAAAAGGAATATTACAAGCTAATATTACTGATGAACATAGACACAAAAATAATCAACAAAATATTAATAAAGTCAATTTAAGAATATATTAAAAGAATCATACACTAAGATTAAGTGTGATCTATCCAACTTTTTATCCCAGGGATACAAAGACGATTCAGGATTCATGAATCATTCAGTGTAATAATCCATGTTAACAAACTGAAAAATAAAAATCCTATTACATGATAATCTGAATAGAAAGCCTTTGATATATTTTGACATCAACTTGTGATTTCAAAAAAAAATAACTCTCAACAAAGTGGTTATAAAAGATTCTTCAAT
This sequence comes from Connochaetes taurinus, assembly GCA_006408615.1. Lineage (NCBI taxonomy): Eukaryota > Metazoa > Chordata > Mammalia > Artiodactyla > Bovidae > Connochaetes > Connochaetes taurinus. The sequence continues at coordinate 19,292 of SJXO01000918.1, forward strand.
ATAATTAAGGCTATATATGACAAACCTACAGCCAATATCATACTCAATGACAAAATCTAAAGGTATTTTTAAGAACAGGAACAAGATAAGAAATCTCACTCTTGCCACTTTTATTCAGCTATATTATTCTAAATACTTGCCATAGGAATCAAAACAGAAAAATAGAAAAAAAATACATAAAAAGAATCTAAATTGGAAAGGAAATAGTAAAACTGTCATTGATGGCAAATAATAGAATACAATATATACAAAGTTCCAAAAATGTAACCGAATAATTGTTGGAACTAGCAAAACAAATTGCAGATGCAAAATTAATATACAAAAACCTGTTTCATTTCTATATACTAATAACTATCAGATAGAGAAACTAAAAAAAAAATCACATAAAAATATGTCAAAACCAATACAATACTGTAAAGTAATTAACCTCCAATTAAAATAAATAAATTTAAATTAAAAAAATATATATCAAAAAGAAGAAAATACCTGGGAATAAAATTAACTAAAGAGATAAAGGACCTATGCTCAGAAAACTATAAGGCACTGATGAAAGATATTGAAGAACATACAAGCAGAAAGATACACTGTATTCATAGATTAGAAGAATATTGTTAAAATATTCATGGATTGGAAGAATATTGTTAAAATGATCATACTCCCAAAGGCAAAATACAGATTAAATGCAATCGTTATGAAAACGACTATGATATTTTCACATAACTAGAGTGAATAATTCTAATATTTACATGGAAATATAATAGACCTTGAATACCAAGAGTCTTGAGAAAGAAGAATGTTAGAGGTATCACATTCTCAGATTTCAAACTATACTACAAAGTTAAAGTAATCAAAACAGTATGGGTAGGATGATTAGCTCAATGGCAAAATAAAAGGACATGAACTCAATCTTTTTTATGTAAACATCAAAATCACAACTAACTGCTGAATAATCACTAACCAAAAAAAAAAAAAAAAAAAAAGCTGGAATCTACTGGAAAAGAGAGTCTACACCCAAAAGTAAAGAGGAAGCTACAATGAAAGTGTAGGATGGGATGCGTTGTGATAAAATTAAATTCCACACCCACTGGGTGGGAGACCAAAAACTGGAAAACAATTATACCACAGAAGTTCTACCAAAGGAGTGAACGTCATGAGCCCCACGTCAGGCTTACCAGCCTGAGTCCAGCAATAGAGCGGTACCCACAGGAAATCTCTTTGAAAGGCAATGAGGCTTGATCACAGGAATTCCGCAGGACTGGGAGAAGCAGAAACTCTATTCTAGGAGGGTGCATGCAATGTCATGCTCACACTAGGGTTCAGGGAAAAGCAAACAAACAAACAAACTTTGGTCTCATAAAAGACTGGGCTAGACCAACCTAGACCCTACCTGCTAGTACTGGAGAGTCTCCTGTTGAGACGAGAGACTGCTGTGGGTTATGGGAGTGAGCCACTAGCACTGGCAGTTCTAGGGGGATACTCATTGACTTGAACTCTCAAGAAGCCACATTAGCCCCACCTTATAGCTTGCAGGCTCTAGTGCTAGAATTCCTTGGACTAAACAACCAAAAAAGCAGGAATAGTCATAGCAAACAGCAGACAAGCTGTTTAAAGTCTTCCTGAGGATAGTCTTGTTTATGAGAGGGACAAGACCTAGCTCCACCAACCAGTAAACCAGAACCAGACCCTACCATCAGAAGTCTGCACAAGCCTCTTAAATAGCCTCATTCATCAGACTACAATCCTGCAGCCTATGGAACAGAAACTGCAATCACAGAAAGTGAGATGAAATGAGACAATTGAGGAATATGCCCCAGATGAATGAACAAGACAAAATCCAAGGAAAACAATTGATTGAGGTGGAGGTAGACAACCTCTCAGACAAAGAATTCAAAATAATGATAGTGAAAATCTCAGAAAAAAAAAAAAAAATAGAGGCAGGGATTGAGAAGATCCAAGGAATGTTTAACAAAGATCTAGAAGAGCTAAAGAACAAACAGAGATAAACAGTACTACATCTTTTCAGAATAGACTAAGGCATATAGTAATCAAAGCAATAAAAATTAAAAGGAAAAAGAGAAAAGTAACATATATCATACAAGGGAACTCCCATAAAGTAATCAGCTTATTTATCATCAGAAACTCTGCAGGACAGAAGGGATTGACATGATGTATTCAAAGTGATAAAAGTGAAGAAACTAAAGCTAAGAATACTGGACACAACAAGGCTCTCATTGACATTTGATAGAAAAATTAAAAAAACAAAAATACTGATAACCAAAAACTAAAAGAATTTGGCACCACTAGACTAGCTTTGCAAAAAATGCTAAAGGAACTTTCCTAAGCAGAAAAGAAAAGGCCACACAATCAGAAACAAGAAATTTGCAAATGGAAAAGCTCACAGGAAAGCAAAAAAAAAAAAAAAAAGTAAAGTAGGAAATAGTCCATACACAAATATGGTATCAAAACCAGAAATTACAAGAAGAGGAGAGCACAAATTTAAGAAATTGTAAATGCATTTGAAATTAAAGACCAGCAACTTAAGTCAATCTTGTTTATATATAAATTGCTATGTCAAAAACTTTTGGTAACTGCAGAATGAAAATCTACAATAGATACATAGACAAGAAAGAAAAAAATCAAATACATCACTAAATGTAACTATCAGTTCACAAAAGAAGAGAACAAGAGAGGAAAGGGAATGAAACAACCTACAAAGATAAATTCAAAACAAGTAACAAAATGGCACTAAGAATATATATATATATAATTACTTTAAATATAAATGGATTAAAAGTTCCAGCCAAAAGACATGGAATTGCTGAATGGATACAAACACATATACAACTATATACATGCTATCCACAGGAGATCTATCAGATCAGGGACATATACAGATTTAAAATAAGGGGATAGAAAATGACATTCCATGCAGATTGAAATGAAAAGAAAGCTGGAGTAACAATATTCATTAAAAATGAAAAGAATTTTAGAGGCTTCCATTTCAAGATGGTGGATTAGAAGGACATGTCCTCATCTCCTGTGAGAGAACCAGAATCACAACTAGCTGTTCAACAATCAAGAGAGTAATAAAGTCCCCGAAGAAAGATACCTCACATGCAAAGACAAAAAGAAGTCACAGTAAGATGGTAGGAGGGGCACAATCACAATAAAATCAAATTCCATACCCATTAGGTGGGTGATCCACAAACTGGAGAACAATAATAGCGCAGAAGTTATCCCACTATTGTGAAGGCTCTGAGCCCCAGGTCAGGCTTCCTAACGTTGGGATCTGACAAAGGGACTGGGAATCCCCAGGGACTCTGACCCTGAAGGCCAGTGGGGTTTGATTATAGAACTTCCACAGGGCTGGGGGAAACAGAGACTCTAATCATGGAGGGCACAAACGAAATCTTGTGCACATGAAAATCCAGAGGAAAGGATCAGTGGCCCCACAAGAGACTAAATCAAAACTACCTGCTAACGTTGGAGGTCTCCTGTGGAAGCATGAGTTAGCAGGGCTCACCACAGAAAAGAGGGCAATGATAGTAGCAATTCTAGACTGCCCTCTTGGCATAAGCCCTCTTGGAGGTCATGACTAACTCTACCATAGGCCTATAGACCCCAGTACTGGATTGACTCCAGCCAATAAGCTAACAAGGAGGGAGTGTAACCCCATCCATTAGCAGATGATTGGATTAAAGTTTTACTGAGCAAGACCCTGTCCACCAAAGCAAGACCCAGATTTTCCCACTGGTAGCCCCTCCCATCAAGAAGCTTACATAAGCCTGTTAGATTCCTCCATCAGAGGAAGGACAGATGAAGCAAGAATAACCACAATCTGACAGCAGCCAGAACAAAAAGCACATTACAGAATGTAAGTTAGAATGAGAAAACAGAAAGTTATGTCCCAGATGAAGGGACAAGGTAAAATCGCAGAGAAACACTTAAATGAAGTGGAGATAGGCAATCTTTCAGAAAAAGAATTCAGAATAATGATAGTGAAGATGATCTAGCATATCAGGAAAACTATGAAGATTCAAGAAATGTTTACCAAAGACTTAGAAGAATTAAAGAACAAATAAACAGTGATGAATAATATACTAGAAGAAATCAATAGCAGAATAACTGAAGCAGAAGAACAGATAAATGATCTTGAAGCAGAATGCAGGAAATCACTGAAACAGAATAGAATCTAGAAAACAAAAAAAATGGAAAAGAATAAAGACAGTCTAAGAGACCTCTGGGACAACATTAAATGCACCAACATTTGCACTGTAGGGGCTTCAGAAGAAGAGAGAGACAAAGGACCTGAGAAAATATTTAAAGAGATAATAGCTGAAAACTTCCTGAACATGGGAAAGGAAATAGTCAACAAAGTCCAGGAAGTACAGAGAGTTCCAGGAAGGATAAACCCCAGGAGGAATACATCATGACCAATAGTAATCAAACTGACAAAATTTGAAGACAAAGATAAAATATTAAAAACAACAACGTAAAAATGGCAACATGCAAGGGAAGTCCCATCAGAAGTCACATTTCTCAACAGAAAATCCCCAAGCCAGAAGGGAATGCCACAATACATTTAAAGTGAGAAAAGGGAAGAACCTACAACCAAGAATACTCTACCCAGCAAGACTCTCATTCAGATTTGACAGAGAAATCAAAAGCTCTCCAGACCAGCAAATGTTAACATAATTCAGCATCACCATGCCAAAAAATGGCTAAGTGCAATGTCACTTGGACCTGGAGTGCAAAGTCTAGATTGCCTTACGAAGTATCACTACAAACAAAGCCAGTGGAGGTGATGGAGTTCAAGTTGAGCTATTTCAAATCCTGAAAGATGATGCTGTAAAAGTGCTACACTCAATATGCCAAAAAATTTGGAAAATAGAGCTGTGGACACAGGACCAGAAATACAGCAGTTGGATTATAGTAAAAGCAAGAGAATTAAAAAAAAAAAATCTGCTTCATTAACTACTTTAAAGCCTCTGACTGAGATGAGAATACAAGACCACCTGACCTGCCTCCTAAGAAACCTGTATGCAGATCAAGAAGCAACAGTTAGAACTAGAAATGGACTACTGGACTGGTTCAAAATTGGAAAAGGGCTACATCAAGGCTGTATACTGTCACCCTGCTTATTTAACTTATAGGTATATTACATCATGTGAAATGCTGGGATGGATGAATCATAAGCTGGAATCAAGATTGCTGGGAGAAATAATCAGTAACCTCAGATATGCCAATGACACCACCATTATGGCAGAAAGCAAAGAGGAACTAAAGAGACACTTGATGAAAGTGAAAAAGGAGAGTGAAAAAGTTGGCTAAAAACTCAACATTCAAAAATTTATGATAATGGCAACATGTCCCATCACTTCATGGCACATAGGTGGGGAAACAATGGAAACAATGACAGACTTTATGTTTTTGGGCTGTAAAATCACTGCTGATGGTGATTGCAGCCACGAGACTAAAAGATGTTTGTTACTTGGAACAAAAGTTATGACAAACCTAGACAGCATATTAAAAAAACAGATACATCACTTTGCCAACAAAAGTCTCTCTTGTCAAAGATATGGTTTTTCAAGTAGTCATGTATGGATGTGACAGTTGGACCATAGAGAAGTCTTAATGCTGAAGAATTGATGTTTTGAACTGTGATATTGGAGAAGATTCTTGAGATTCCCTTTAATTGCAAAGAGATAAATCCAGTTAATCCTAAAGGAAATAAATCCTGAATGTTCATTGGAAGGTCTGATGCTGAAGCTGAATCTCCAATATTCTGGCTACCTATTGGAAGAGCCTACTCATTGGAAAGTACCCTGATGCTGGGAATCATTGAGGACAGGAAGAGAAGATGATATAGGACAAGATGTTTGGATGGCATATCTGACTCAATGGACTTGAGTTTGAGCAAGCTCTGAGAGATGGTGAGGTACAGGGAAGCCAGACATACTGCAGTCCATAGGGTCACAGAGAGTGGGACATGACTGAGTGACTGAAAAACAACAACAAAGAAAGTTCTCTAGGCAGGAAACCACAAAAGAAGGAAAAGTTTTCCAGAAAATAAACCCAAACTAATTAAGAAAATGGTAATAAGATCATACATATCAATCATTACCTTAAATATAAATGGATTAAATGCACCGACCAAAACACATAGACTGCCTGGGTGGATGAAAACATGCTCATATATCCACTTTGATTTACCACATCACTCTGCTTGACCTCCCCCCCTCCCAAATTGTTTGTAATTCTTTTATTGAGCAGCCATGTTTAAAAATAACTAGACTATATGATGATATTTTATTTTTATCTTGTTTCACTTTTTCTATTTCATATTCAGTTGTCCCATTTCATTTAGCTTATGATTCTCAGTTTCTCCATCTCTTAATTTTTCTTTTTATATTCTGTTTCAAGTCTTTTTCAAGCATAGTAGGCAAGCTTTTGCATGCATATCTATGTGTATGTATATATTTTTAGTATGCATAATATGCATATTTTAGAAGACATGAATTTTTGCCTAACTAAAATTTTTGTGATATTTGATTCCACTTGTTTGACTTAGTATGTATAGAATGCTTAATTTCTAATTTAAAATCTAGATATGTAACAGGGAGCAAAGATTTATTGTATAGCATGAGGAAATATAGTCAATAGCTTCTAATAACCTAAAGTGGAAAATAGTCTGAAAAATAACATATGTATATAACTGAATCACCTTGATGTGCACCTGAAACGTTGTAGGTCAATTATATTCCAATAGAACATATATATATTAGGAAATATATATATATATATGAAAATAAATATATAATTTTTTTATTAAAGATTTTTATAAGAAACAGAGGCCACTACATAAGATCAAGGGAAAAACTCAAGAAAATATAACAGTTGTAAATACATGGATCCAACAAGGGAGCACTGAATGCAATAGGCAAATGCTAATAGCTTAAGGGAGAAGTCAACAGTAACACAATGAAAGTGGGAGACTTTAACACCCGACATTCATCAGTGGACAGCTCATCTAAGCCAAAAATCAATAGGGAAACAAAGGACTTAAATGAAACATCAGTCCAGATGGATTTAACTGATATTTATAGAGTATTCCATCCAAAAGCATCAGAATACACACTTCTTAAGTGCACATGGATCACCAGGATTGATCACATGCTGAGTCACAGGTGAGACATGTTAATTTTAAGAGAAATGGAATCATATTGAGCATTTCTTTCTGATCACAGTGCTATAAGATTGGAAATCAATTATCAGAAAAAAAATCTAGAAAACAAGCAAGAGGATAAACAATATGCTACTAAACCACATGCTTAAGCAACCAATTTGCTATTGTATCCAAACATTTGTGATCTCGTGAACTGAAGCATGCCAGACTTCCCTGTCCTTCACCATCTCCCAGAGTTTGTTCAGACTCACGTCCATTGAGTCGGTGATACCTTCCACCATTTCGTTCTCTGTTATTCCCTACTCCTCCTGCCTTAGATCTTTTCCAGCATCAGGATCTTTTCTAAGGATTCAGCTCTTCACATCAGGTAGGCAAAGTACTGGAGTTTCAGCTTCAGCATCAGTGCTTCCAACAAGTTGATTTTGAAATGTTGTTGCTGAACCACAAAACACGCCGGGATTCTTGGCCTCTGGAAGAGAGGAATTCAATCCGGGGCCAGAGACAAGGCTTGATTGCTCAGAGTTTTTTTGTAATAATGTTTTATTAAAATATAAAGGAGACAGAGAAACCTTCTGACATAGACATCAGAAGGGGGCAGAAAGAATACCCGCCTTCTAGTTTTTGGATTTTATAGTTACTAGCAGTCTGTTAATGGAAGAAAGGAATGTCTTAAAACTCAGAGAATGGCACCAGGCCCCTCACACACAAGGTGTATTTTGGGATAATCTTCAGTTCAGTTCAGTTCAGTCACTCAGTCGTGTCCGACTCTTTGCGACCCCATGAATCACAGCATGCCAGGCCTCCCTGTTCATCACCAACTCCCGGAGTTCACTCAAACTCGCGTCCATTGAGTCAGTGATGCCATAAAGCCATCTCATCCTCTGTCGACCCTTTCTTCTCCTGCTCCCAATCCCTCCCACCATCAAAGTCTTTTACAATGAGTCAACTCTTTGCATGAGGTGGACAAAGTACTGGAGTTTCAGCTTTAGCATCAGTCCTTCCAAAGAAATCCCAGGGCTGATCTCCTTCAGAATGGACTGGTTTGATCTCCCTGCAGTCCAAGGGACTCTCAAGAGTCTTCTCCAACACCACAGTTCAAAAGCATCAATGCTTTGGCGTTCAGCCTTCTTCATAGTCCAACTCTCACATCCATACATGACTACTGGAAAAACCATAGCCTTGACTAGATGGACCTTAGTCGGCAAAAAGAGTAAGTGTCTTTTAATTTCATGGCTGCAATCACCATCTGCAGTGATTTTGGAGTCCAAAATAATAAAGTCTGACACTGTTTCCACTGTTTCCCCATCTATTTCCAATTGAGTGATGGGGCCGAATTCCATGATCTTCATTTTCTGAATGTTGAGCTTTAAGCCAACTTTTTCCCTCTCCACTTTCACTTTCCTCAAGAGACTTTTTAGTTCTTCTTCACTTTCTGCCGTAAGGGTGTTATCATCTGCATATCTGAGGTTACTGATATTTCTCCCAGCAATCTTGATTCCTTTTTGCTTCATCCAGCCCAGCATTTCTCATGATGTACTCTGCATAGAAGTTAAATAAGCAGGGTGACAATATACAACCTTGACATACTCCTTTTCCTATTTGGAACCAGTCTTTTGTTCCATGTACAGTTCTAACTGTTGCTTCCTGGTCTGCATACAGGTTTCTCAAGAGGCAGCTCAGGTGGTCTGGTATTCCCATCTCTTTCAGAATTTTCCACAGTTTATTGTGATCCACACAGTCAAAGGTTTTGGCATAGTCAATAAAGCAGAAATAGATGTTTTTCTGGAACTTTCTTGCTTTTTCCATGATCCAGTGGATGTTGGCAGTTTGATCTCTGGTTCCTCTGCCTTTTCTAAAACCAACTTGAAACATCAGGAAGTTCACGGTTCATGTATTGCTGAAGCCTGGCTTGGAGAACTTTGAGCATTACTTTCCTAGCGTGTGAGATGAGTGCAATCGTTCGGTAGTTTCAGCATTCTTTGGTGTTGCCTTTCTTTGGGATTGGAATGAAAACTGACATTTTCCAGTCCTGTGGCCACTGCTGAGTTTTTCAAATTGGTTGGCATATTGAGTGCAGCACTTTCACAGCATCATCTTTCAGGATTTGAAATAGCTCAACTGGAATTCCATCACCTCCACTACCTTTGTTTGTAGTGATGCTTTCTAAGGCCCACTTGACTTCACATTCCAGGATGTCTGGCTCTAGATGAGTGATCACACCATCGTGATTATCCAGGTCGTGAAAATCTTTTTTGTAAAGTTCTTCTGTGTATTCTTGCCATCTCTTCTTAATATCTTCTGCTTCTGTTAAGTCCAGACCATGTCTGTCCTTTATCGACCTCATCTTTGCATGAAATATTCCCTTGGTATCTCTAATTTTCTTAAAGAAATCTCTAGTCTTTCCCATTCTGTTCTTTTCCTCTATTTGTTTGCATTGATTGCTAAGAACGCTTTCTTATCTCTTCTTGCTATTCTTTGGAACTCTGCATTCAGATGCTTATATCTTTCATTTTCTCCTTTGCTTTTCACTTCTCTTCTTTTCACAGCTATTTGTAAGGCTTCCCCAGATAGCCATTTTGCTTTTTTGCATTTATTTTCCATGGGGATGATCTTGATCCCTGTCTCCTGTACAATGTCACGAACTTCAATCCATAGTTCATCAGGCACTCTATCTATCAGATCTAGGCCTTTAAATCTATTTCTCACTTCAACTGCATAATCATAAGGGATTTGATTTAGGTCGTACCTGAATGGTCTAGCGGTTTTCCCTGCTTTCTTCAATTTCAGTCTGAATTGGTAATAAGGAGTTCATGATCTGAGCCACAGTCAACTCCTGGTCTTGTTTTTGTTGACTGTATAGAGCTTATCCATCTTTTGCTGCAGAGAATATATTCAATCTGATTTCGGTGTTGACCGTCTGGTGGTGTCCATGTGTAGAGTCTTCTATTGTGTTGTTGTAAGAGGATGTTTGCTTGGCACCAGACAAATCATCCTGGCTCATAAAATGATTGATTTGAATCTTGTAGAAAGGCAGATTACCATACAAATAGTGTCATTTACATAGATTAGGGGGACAATGTCAGAGTATAACATACTGGTTTGTCACATCAGTTCTGAGCCATTAGGTGGAATCGACTTGAAGACAGAGTCTGGGGTAAATACATAAAAACATTTGCATAAGAAAAATGCATTGGTTAGCTCAACATTTGAGAAAAGTTCAGGTGGAACCAGGTGTCATTATGGCAACACAGTATTTTAAGAGAAACCTCTTTTTAAATTTGTATAGAGAAGGAAAAAAAATATATCACTAGTTTGTTTCCTCCTGCCACTTATGAGAGAGATAAAAAAATGTCTGACACTTGCAGCCTATTTCCTCCGTTTGGAGACCCCTGGCCTTCCTGCTTGTTACCGTCTAAATTTCCTTTATGATTGACTGTTTTGATCTCTTTTCAGTCTAAGGGACTCTCAAGAGTCTTTTCCAACACCACAGTACAAAATCATCAGATCTTTGGTGCTCAGTCTTTGTTTTTAAAATGTATTTATTTTTTAATTGAAGCATAATTTCTTTACAGAATTTTGTTGTTTTCTGTCAAACATCAGCAAGAACCAGCCATAGGTATACATATGTTGCCTCCTTCTTGAAACTCACTCCCATCTCTCTCCACATTCCACCCCACTAGATTGTTACAGATTCCCTGTTTGAATTCCCTGAGTCATGCAGCAGCTTCTCATTGACTATCTATTTTATATATGGAATTTAAATATCCCTGTTACTCTTGCCATACTTCTCACCCTCTTGCTCCTGCCCTCCCTCCATATCCATAAGTCTGTTCTCTATGTCTGTTTCTCCATTTTTGCCCTGCAAATAAATTCATCGGGACCATTTACCTAGATTCCATATGTATGCATTAGTATAGGATATTTCTCTTTCTGGCTTCTCTTTCTCCTTCTTACTTCACTCTTTATAATAAGCTCTAGGTTCATTCACCTCATTAGAACTGATTCAAATGCCTTCCTTTTTACAGCTGAGTAATATTCTATTGCATATATGCACTGCAACTTCTTTATCCATTCATCTGTTGATGGACATATACATTGTTTCCATGTTGTAGCTCTTGTAAACAGTGCTGCAATGAACTTTGGGTTTTATGTGTCTTTTTTCAGTTTTGGTTTCTTCAGAGTATATGCCTAGGAATAAGACTGATGGGCTATATGGTGGTTTTATTCTTCAGTTTTTCAGGAGTCTCCATACCGTCTTCCATCCTGGCTGTATCAGTTTACATTCCCACCAGTAATGCAAGAGGGTTACCTTTTCTCCACACCCTTTATAGTGTGTATTGTTTGTAGACTTTTTGATGATGGGCCTTCTGAATGGTATGAGGTGATATCTTATTGTAGGTTTGATTTGCATTTCTTTTATAATTAGCCATATTAAGCATCTTTTCATGTGTTTGTTACCCTTCTTATGTCTCCTTTGAATAATTGTCCTTTTAGGTCTTTTTCCTAGTTTTTGACTGGGTTGTTTGTTTTTCTGATATTGAGTTGTATGAGCTGCTTTTATGTTTTGAAAATTAATTTTCTGTCAGTTGTTTCCTTTACTAATATTTTCTCCCATTCTGAGGGCTGTCTTTTCACCTTGTTTGTAGTTTTTTTTTTTTTTTCCCCTGGGCAAAAGCTTTTATGTTTAATTAGGTCCCACTTGTTTATTTATTTATTTTTGTTTGTTTGTTTGTTTGTTTGTTTTTAATTTTTATTTTTACTTTATTTTACTTTATAATACTGTATTGGTTTTGCCATACATTGGCATGAATCTCCCACGGGTGTACATGAGTTCCCAATCATGAACCCCCCTCCCATCTCCCACCCCATATCATCTCTCTGGATCATCCCCGTGCATCAGCCCCAAGCATCCTGTATCCTGTATCGAACATAGACTGGCGATTCGTTTCTTACATAATAGTATATATGTTTCAGTGCCATTCTCCCAAATCATCCCACCCTCTCCCTCTCCCTCAGAGTCCAAAATTCTGTTCTATACATCTGTGTCTCTTTTGCTATCTCACATACAGTTTATTTTTATCTTTATTTCCCTTACTCTAGGAGGTAGGTCATAGAGAATCTTGCTTTGATTTAGGTCACTGTGTGTTCTGCTTACGTATTCCTCTAAAGTTTTATAGTTTCTGGTCTTGCATTTAGGTCTTTAATCCACTTTAAGTTTATCTTTGTATATGGATTTATAAAGTGTTCTAATTTCATTATTTTACTTTTAGCTGTGCATTTTTTTCAAGCATCACTTATTGAAGAAGCCATCTTTTCCCCATTGTATATTCTTGACTTCTTTGCAAAAAATAAACTACCCATAGATGCGTGGGTGTATCTCTTGGCTTTCAATCCTGCTCCATATTGGTCTACATATCTGTTTTTGTGTCAGTATCATACTGCCTTGATGACTGTAGCTTTGTAGCATAGTCTGAAATCAGCAAGGTTGAATCCTCCAGCTACATTCTTCTTTCTCAAGACTGCTTTGGCTATTCAGGGTCTTTGGTGTTTCCATAAGAATTGTGATTTTTCTTGTTGTTGTTCCAGTTCTGTGAAAAATGCCATTGGTAATTGGATAGGGATCCCATTAAATCTTTAGATTGCTTTTGACAGTATAGTCATTTTCAAAATATTTATTCTTCCTAACCAGGAACATGGAATGTATCTCCATCTTTTTATGCCATCTTTGATTTATTTCTTCAATATCTTATAATTTTCTGTATGTAGTAATTTTTTTTTTCTTCAATTCAGTTCAGTTCAGTTCAGTCGCTCAGTCGTGTCCGACTCTTTGTGACCCCATGAATCACAGCACACAAGTCCTCCTTGTCCATCACCAACTCCCGGAGTTCACTCAGACTCATGTCCATCGAGTCGGTGATGCCATCCAGCCATCTCATCCTCGGTCGTCCCCTTCTCTTTCTGCCCCCAATCCCTCCCAGCATCAGAGTCTTTTCCAATGAGTCAACTCTTTGCATGAGGTGGACAAAGTACTGGAGTTTCAGCTTTAGCATCATTCCTTCCAAAGAAATTCCAGGGTTGATCATCATAATGGACTGGTTGGATCTCCCTGCAGTCCAAGGGACTCTCAAGAGTCTTCTCCAACACCACAGTTCAAAAGCATCGATGCTTTGGTACTCAGCCTTCTTCACAGTCCAACTCTCACATCCATACATGACCACAGGAAAAACCATAGCCTTGACTAGATGGACTTTAGTCGGCAAAGTAATGTCTCTGCTTTTGAATATACTATCTAGGTTGGTCATAATTTTTCTTCCAAGGAGTAAGTGTCTTTTAATTTCATAGCTGTAATCACCATCTGCAGTGATTTTGGAGCCCTAAAAAATAAAGTCTGACACTGTTTCCACTGTTTCCCCATCTATTTCCCATGAAGTGATGGGACCAGATGCCATGATCTTCGTTTTCTGAATGTTGAGCTTTAAGCCAACTTTTTCACTCTCCTCTTTCACTTTTTTTTTTTTTCCTTAGGTAATTTTTTTCCTAGATATTTTATTCTTTTGCCCACAATAGTGAATGGGATTGATATCTTAATTTTTCTTTCTGATTTTTCATTGTTAGTATATAGGAATGTAAATGATTCTGGTGTAGTGACCGAGTATCCCACAACTTTGCTGAATTCACTGATTAGCTTTAGGAATTGTCTGATAGTTTATTGGGGGGTTTCTATGTATAATATCTAGCGGTTTTCCTTACTTTCTTCAATTTGAGTCTGAATTTGGTAATAAGGCATTCATGATCTGAGCCACAGTCAGCTCCTGGTCTTGTTTTTGTTGACTGTATAGAGCAAGTGGACCACATTCTGTCAGACCTCTCCACCATGACCCGCCTGTCGTGAGTTACCCCACGGACATGGCTTAGTTTTATTGAGTTAGACAAGGCTGTGGTCCTCGTGTGATTAGATTGACTAGTTTTCTGTTAGTATGGTTTCAGTGTGCCTGCCCTCTGATGCCCTCTTGCAATACCTACCATCTTACTTGGGTTTCTCTTACCTTGGGCATGGGGTATCTCTTTAAAGCTCCTCCAGCAAAGCGCAGATGCTGCTCCTTACCTTAGATGAGTGGTGTCTTCTCACCACTGCCCTTCCTGACCTTCAACGTGGGATGCCCTGATGAACTATGGAATGAGGCTCATGACATTGTACAGGAGACAGGGATCAAGACCATCCCCATGTAAAAGAAATGCAAAAAAAGCAAAATGGCTTTCTGGGGAGGCCAATGGGCATGGGGTATCTCTTTAAAGCTCCTCCAGCAAAGCGCAGATGCTGCTCCTTACCTTAGATGAGTGGTGTCTTCTCACCACTGCCCTTCCTGACCTTCAACGTGGGATGCCCTGATGAACTATGGAATGAGGCTCATGACATTGTACAGGAGACAGGGATCAAGACCATCCCCATGTAAAAGAAATGCAAAAAAAGCAAAATGGCTTTCTGGGGAGGCCATACAAATAGCTGTGAAAAGAAGAGAAGCAAAAAGCAAAGGAAAAAAGGAAAGATATAAGTATCTGAATGCAGAGTTCCAAAGAATAGCAAGAAAAGATAAGAAAGCCTTCTTCAGCAATCAATGCAAAGAAATAGAGGAAAACAACAGAATGGGAAAGACTAGAGCTCTCTTCCAGAAAATTAGAGATACCAAGGGAACATTTCATGCAAAGATGGGCTCAATAAAGGACAGACATGGTCTGGACCTAACAGAAGCAGAAGATATGAAGAAGAGGTGGCAAGAATACACAGAAGAACTGTACAAAAAAGATCTTCAAGACCCGGATAATCACGAGGGTGTGATCACTCATCTAGAACCAGACATCCTGGAATGTGAAATCAAGTGGGCCTTAGAAAGCATCACTACAAACAAAGCTAGTGAAGGTGATGGAATTCCAGTAGAGCTGTTTCAAATCCTGAAAAATGGTGCTGTGAAAGTGCTGCACTCAATATGACAGCAAGTTTGGAAAACTTAGCAGTGGCCACAGGGCTAGAAAATATCCGTTTTCATTCCAATCCCAAAGAAAGGCAATGCCAAAGAATGCTCAAACTACTGTACAATTGTACTCATCTCACATGCTAGTAAAGTAATGCTCAAAGTCCTCCAAGCCAGGCTTCAGCAATACGTGAACCATGAACTTCCTGATGTTCAAGCTGGTTTTAGAAAAGGCAGAGGAACTAGAGATCAAATTACCAACATCTGCTGGATCATGAAAAAAGCAAGAGAGTTCCAGAAAAACATCTATTTCTGCTTTATTGACTATGCCAAAGCCTTTGACTGTGTGGATCACAATAAACTGTGGAAACTTCTGAAAGTGATGGGAATACCAGATTGCCTGACCTGCCTCTTGAGAAATTGTATGCAGGTCAGGAAGCAACAGTTAGTACTGGACATGGAACCGCAAACTGGTTCCAAATAGGAAAAGGAGTGCATCAAGGCTGTATATTGTCACCCTGCTTATTTAACTTATATGCGGAGTACATCATGAGAAACGCTGGACTGGAAGAAACACAAACTGGAATCAAGATTGCCG
>SJXO01000918.1:37174-175793 GCA_006408615.1 Connochaetes taurinus
CAAAATCACTGCAGATGGTGATTGCAGTCATGAAATTAAAAGACGGTTACTCTTTGGAAGAAAAGTTATGACCAACCTAGATAGCATATTCAGAAGCAGAGATATTACTTAGCCGACTAAGGTCTGTCAGGTCAAGGCTATGGTTTTTCCAGTAGTCACATATGGATGTGAGAGTTGGACTGTGAAGAAGGCTGAGCACTGAAGAATTGATGCTTTTGGACTGTGGTGTTGGAGAAGACTCTTGAGAGTTCCTTGGACTGCAAGGAGATGCAACCAGTCCATTCTGAAGGAGATCAGCCCTGGGATTTCTTTGGAAGGAATGATGCTAAAGCTGAAGCTCCAGTACTTTGTCCACCTCATGCAAAGAGTTGACTCATTGTAAAAGACTCTGATGCTGGGAGGGATTGGGGGCAGGAGGAGAAGGAGGTGACAGAGGATGAGATGGCTGGATGGCATCACTGACATGATGGACGTGAGTCCGGGTGAACTCCAGGAGTTGATGATGGACAGGGAGGCCTGGTGTGCTGTGATTCATGGGGTCTCAAAGAGTCGGAAACGACTGAGCAACTGAAGTGAACTGAACTGATGTATAGTATCATGTCATCTGCAAATAGTGAGAGTTTTCCTTTGTCTTTTCTTATGTGGATTACTTTCATTTCTTACTCTTCTCTAATTGCCCTAGCTAGGTCTTTCAAAATTATTCAATAATAGTGGTGAGAGTGAGTACTCTTGGCTTCTTCCTGATCTTAGAGAGAATGCTTTCAATTTTTCACCTTTGAGAATAATGTTTGTGGTGGGCTTATCATATATGGCCTTTACTATGTTGAGATAGTTTCCTTCTATGCATTTTTGAAGTGATTTTTATCATAAATCAGTGCTGAATTTTTTCAAAGGCTTTTTCTTCATCTACTGAGCTGATCATACAGTTTTTATCTTTCAGTTTGTTAATACAGTGTGTTGCATTGACTGACTTGCATATATTGAAGAATCCTTTCATCCCTGGAATAAACCTAACGACCATGGTGTAGGATATTTTTAATGTGTTTTTGAATACTATTTGCTGGAATTTTGTTGATGATTTTTGCATCTGTGTTCATCAGTGATATTTGCCATTAATTTTCTTATATTCTGTTCTCTTTGGCTAATTTTGGAATCAGGATGTTATGATTTCATACAATGAGTTTGGAAGTTTTCCTACTTCTGAAATTTTTTGGATGAGTTTCAGAAAAATAGGCATTAACCTTTCTCTGAATGTTCAATAGAATTCCCCTGTGAAGCCATTTGGCCCTGGGCTTTTGCATTTAGTGAGATTTTTGATCACAGTTTTGATTTCAGTTTTTGTAATTGGTTTGTTTATAAATTCTATTTTTTTCCTAGTTCCATCTTGGTAGGTTGAACTTTTCTAAGACTCTGTCTATTTCCTCTATATTGTCCATTTTACTACCATATAGTTGCTCATAATATTATCTTATGATCCTTTTTATTTCTGTGTATTTCTGTGTTTTCTGTTGTAACATCTCCTTTATCATTTCTAATTTTGTTGATTTGATTTTCCTCTTTTTTTTTCCCTTGATGACTCTGACTAATAGTTTTCCTATTTTGTTTATCTTCTCAAAGAACTAACATTAGTTTTATTAATCTTTGTTAATTTTCCTTCATTTCTTTTTCAGTTATTTCTGCTCTGGTCTTTATTATTTGTTTCCTTCTGCTGACAATAGGGTTGTTTTTGTACTGCTTTTTCTGGCTGTTTTAAGTAAGAGTTAGGTTATCTATTCTATGTTTTTCTTCTTACTTATATTGCTACAGACTTCCCTCTTGAAACTGCTTTTGCTGAATCCCATAGGTTTTGGGTCATTATGTATTCATTGTTATTTGTTCCTAGAAGTTTTTTTTTTTTTTCCTATTCTTATTTCTTCAGGAACCTCTTTGTTAGTAATGTGTTGTTTAATCTCCATGAGTTTGTGTGTGTGTGTGTGTTTGCAGTTTTATTTTTCCCACAGCAGATATCTAATCTCATAGCATTGTGATCAGAGAAGATACTTGATATGATCTCAATTTTCTTAAAATTTCTGAGGCTTGATTTGTGGCCCAAGATATTGCCTATCCTGGAAAATGTTCTATGTGCACTTGAGAAGAAAATATATTAGTTTGCACTTGGATGGAAAGCCCTGAAGGTATCTAATAGGTCCATTTGGTCTAACGTTTCATTTAAGGTTTGGGTTTCCTTTTAGATTCTGTGTTGTGATGATCAGTCTACTGATGTAAGTGGTGTGTTAAAGCCCCCTACTATTATTGTGTTACTGTCAAGTTTTCATTTTATTCCTGTTCAGTTCAGTTCAGTCACTGTTTCTATTTGCGACCCCATGAATCCCAGCATGCCAGGCCTCCCTGTCCATCATCAACTCCCAGAGTTCACTCAGACTCGCGTCCATCGAGTCCGTGATACCATCCAGCCATCTCATTCTCTGTCACCTCTTTCTTCTTCTGCCCCCAATCCCTCCCAGCATCAAAGTCTTTTACAATGAGTCAACTCTTTGCATGAGGTGGACAAAGTACTGGAGTTTCCACTTTAGCATCATTCCTTCCAAAGAAATCCCAGAGTTGATCTCCTTCAGAATGGACTGGTTGTATCTCCTTGCAGTCCAAGGGACTCTCAAGAGTCTTCTCCAACACCACAGTTCAAAAGCATCA
Source organism: Connochaetes taurinus (assembly GCA_006408615.1). Taxonomy (NCBI): domain Eukaryota; kingdom Metazoa; phylum Chordata; class Mammalia; order Artiodactyla; family Bovidae; genus Connochaetes; species Connochaetes taurinus. The sequence goes on from SJXO01000918.1 coordinate 39,866, forward strand.
ATTCTTCGGCACTCAAGTTTCTTCACAGTCCAACTCTCACATCCATACATGACCACTGGAAAAACCATAGCCTTGACTAGACGGCCCTTAGTCGGCAAAGTAATGTCTCTGCTTTTCAATATGCTATCTAGGTTGCTCATAATTTTTCTTCCAAGGAGTAAGCGTCTTTTAATTTCATGGCTGCAGTCACCATCTGTAGTGATTTTGGAGCCCCCCAAAATAAAGTCTGACACTGTTTCCACTGTTTCCCCATCTATTTCCCATGAAGTGATGGGACCGGATGCCATGATCTTCATTTTCTGAATGTTGAGCTTTAAGCCAACTTTTTCTCTCTCCAATTTCACTTTCATCAAGAAGCTTTTTAGTTCCTCTTCACTTTCTGCCGTAAGGGTGGTGTCATCTGCATATCAGATTATTGATATTTCTCCTGGCAATCTTGATTCCAGCTTGTGTTTCTTTCAGCCCAGCGTTTCTCATGATGTACTCTGCATAGAAGTTAATAAGCAGGGTGACAATATACAGCCTTGACGTACTCCTCTTCCTATTTGGAGCCAGTCCGTTTTTCCATGTCCAGTTCTAACTGTTGTTTCCTGACCTGCATAGATTTCTCAAGAGGCAGGTCAAGCGCTTTGGTATTCCCACCTCTTTCAGAATTTTCCAGTTTATTGTGATCTACACAGTCAAAGGCTTTGGTATAGTCAATAAAGCAGAAATAGATGTTTTTCTGGAACTCTCTTGCTTTTTTCATGATCCAGCAGATGTTGACAATTTGATCTCTAGTTCCTCTGCCTTTTCTAAAACCAGCTTGAACATCAGGAAGTTCATGGTTCACATATTGCTGAAGCCTGGCTTGGAGGACTTTGAGCATTACTTTACTAGCATGTGAGATGAGTGTAATTGTGTGGTAGTTTGAGCATTCTTTGGCATTGCCTTTCTTTGGGATTGGAATGAAAACGGATGTTTTCCAGTCCTGTGGCCACTGCTGAGTTTTCCAAACTTGCTGGCATATTGAGTGTAGCACTTTCACAGCATCATCTTTCAGGATTTGAAACAGCTCAACTGGAATTCCATCACCTTCACTGGCTTTGCTCATAGTGATGCTTTCTAAGGCCCACTTGACTTTACATTCCAAGATGTCTGGTTCTAGATGAGTGATCACACCCTCGTGATTATCTGGGTTGTGAAGATCTTTTTTGTACAGTTCTTCTGTGTATTCTTGCCACCTCTTCTTCATACCTTCTGCTTCTGTTAGGTCCAGACCATTTCTGTCTTTATTGAGCACATCTTTGCATGAAATGTTCCCTTGGTATCTCTAATTTTCTTGAAGAGATCTCTAGTCTTTCCTATTCTGTTGTTTTCCTCTATTTTTTTGCATTGATCGCTGAAGAAGGTTTTCTTATCTTTTCTTGTTATTCTTTGAAACTCTGCATTCAGATGCTTATATCTTTCCTTTCTTCCTTTGCTTTTCTCTCCTTTTCTTTTCACAGCTATTTTTAAGGCCTGCCCGGAGAGCCATTTTGCTTTTTTGCATTTCTTTTACATGGGGATGGTCTTGATCCCTGTCTCCTCTACAATGTCATGAACCTCATTTCATAGTTCATCAGGCAGTCTATCTATCAGATCTAGGCCTTTAAATCTATTTCTCACTTCCACTGTATAATCATAAGGGATTCGATTTAGGTCATACTTGAATTGTCTAGTGGTTTTCCCTACTTTCTTCAATTTAAGTCTGAATTTGGCAGTAAGGAGTTCATGATCTGAGCCACAGTCAGCTCCTGGTCTTGTTTTTGTTGACTGTATAGAGCTTCTCCATCTTTGGCTGCAAATAATATAATCAATCTGATTTCAGTGTTGACCATCTGGTGATGTCTATGTGTAGAGTCTTCTCTTGTGTTGTTGGAAGAGGGTGTTTGCTATCACCAGTGCATTTTCTTGGCAAAACTCTATTAGTCTTTGCCCGGCTTCATTCCACATTCCAGGGCCAAAGTTGCCTGTTACTCCAGGTGTTTCGTGACTTCTTGCTTTTGCATTCCAGTCTCCTGTAATGAAAAGGACATCTTTTGTTGGATGTTATTTCTAAAAGGTCTTGTAGGTCTTCATAGAACCATTCAACTTCAGCTTCTTCAGCGTTACTGGTTGGGGCATAGACTTAGATTACTGTGATATTGAATGGTTTGCCTTGGAGATGAACAGAGATCATTCTGTCGTTTTTGAGATGCATCCAAATACTGTATTTCGGACTCTTTTGTTGACCATGATGACCACTCCATTTTTTCTGTGGGATTCCTGCCTGCAGTAGTAGATATAATGGTCATCTGAGTTAAATTCACCCATTCCAGTCCATTTTAGTTTGCTGATTCCTATAATGTCGACGTTCACTCTTGTCATCTCTTGTTTGACCACTTCCAATTTGCCTTGATTCATAGACCTGACATTCCAGATTCCTATGCAATATTGCTCTTTACAGCATAGAACCTTGCTTCTACCACCAGTCACAGCCACAGGTGGGTATTGTTTTTGCTTTGGCTACATCCCTTCATTCTTTCTTGAATTATTTCTCCACTGATCTCCAGTAGCTTATTGGGCACCTACTGACCTGGGAAGTTCCTCTTTCAGTATCCTATCATTTTGCCTTTTCATACTCTTCATGGGTTCTCATGGCAAGAATCCTGAAGTGGTTTACCATTCCCTTCTTCAGTGGACCACATCCTGTTAGACCTCTCCACCATGACCAGCCTGTCTTGGGGTGCCCCGAGGGCATGGGTTAGTTTTGTCTAGTTAGACAAGGCTGTGGTCCTCTTGTGATTAGATTAACTAGTTTTCTGTGAGTATGGTTTCAGTTTGTCTGCCCTCTCATGCCCTCTTGCAACATCTACCATCTTATTTGGGTTTCTCTTACATTGAGTATGGGGTATCTCTTCACGGCTGCTCCAGTAAAGCGCAGCTGCTACTCCTTACCTTGGATGGGGGGTGTTTCCTCACCACTGCCCTCGTGATCTTCTACGTGGGATGGCTCCTCTAGGCCCTCCTGGTCCACACAGGCACCACTCCTTGGACGTGGGGTTGCTCCTCCTAGCTGCTGCCCCTGACCTCAGACGTGGGGTATCTCCTCTCTGCCGTTCCTGTGCCGTCACATACTGGCACTCTCGGCCACTGCCTCTGACCTCAGACTTGGGGTAAACTCCTCTTGGCCGCTGTCCTTCGTGCATGGGGTCCTCCTGTCTTCTGTCCCTGACCTCGGACGTGGGGTAGCTCCTCTCGGCTGCTCCTATATTGGATGCAAAAATATTTATAGTTGCTATGCCTTCTTGGATTGATCCCTTGATCATTATGGACTATCCTCCTTCATCTCTTATAATATTCTTTAAAGTCTATTTTGTCTGAAATAACGATTGCCACTCTGGCTTTCTTTTGGTTTCAATTCACATAGAATTTTCCACCCTTTTGTTTTTTGTTTGTATGTGTCTCTAGGCCTGAAGTAGGTCTCTTGTAGGCAGCATTTATATGGGTCTTCTTTTTGTATCCATTCAGTCAGTATGTTTGCTTTGGTGAATCCATCCTATCCATTTACATTTAAAGTAATTATTTAAATAATGCTCCTATCGGCATTTCATTAATTGTTTTGGGTTTGCTGAAGTCTTTCTTTCTCTTGTGTTTTCTGCCTACGTAAGTTCCTTTATTATTTGTTGTAAGGCTGATTTAGTGGTTCTAAATTCTCTTAAATTTTGCTTGTCTGTAAACCTTTTGATTTCTCCATCAGTTTTGAATGAGGTCTTTGCTGGGTATAGTAATCTTCGTTGTAGATTTTTCCTTTCAGTATTGTGCTGTATTTCTGTCTTTTATTTTATTTTTTTTATGTGCTCCATTTGAGGTCTCCTTTCTCCAGGCTTTAAGGCTATATTCCATCTTCCTTTTGTTTTTTGCCCTTGGAGGGAAAGTTTGGTTGTGGTTTGTGTTGTTTTCTTGTTAGGGGTGACTTGTGTCTGTACTCTAGTGGGAGGAGGTGAGGTTATTTTCTTTTATTTTTTTCCTCTGATGGGCAAGGCTATGTGAGGTAGCATATTTCACAGTGTCTGTGGGACTCTTGTCTGTTGATTGTTTTTGTGTTTTTGTCTTACTTTTGTTTGGGAAAATTGTCCTGGAGTGTATACTTTCAATAGCTGGGTAGTACTAAGTTTTATGTACAGGTGTCAAAGTTCTCAGTAATTAATATCCTCTGGGGTTAGGAATTCTCTGGCATGTGGGATCTTGGACTCAATGCTCTCACCTCACTGGTTCAGGTGCAACCCTTGATCAGGAGATTGGGGCTCCATAAGTAGCTTATAGTGGGATTAAAGGGATTAAAGCATACACACCAAGAAAAAAAGCAAAGCATTACATGAAATAAAAGTTGAACCCAGATAGATGGTAAATGCAAGATCAAGTAGGTAATTATAGAAATAATGGCATAATACAAAAATAATATAGACGATTGACTTGATGAACAAGGGAAACCAAAAGTGATATCAACCAATTAAAAGAAGAAATAAGTAACTCTCAACCTGGAAAACTGAGTTTGAGCAGAGTGCCACTTGGAGAATACAGCAAAGAGAGCACAACAATGTAACTTACATGGTGAAAAAAGAAACAGTGAAGGGAAAAAAGCAAAAAGAAAAAGGAAAAAAGGATAGAAGGGAAAGAAAAGAGAAAATGAAGTGTGGAAGAGAATGTAAAAAAAAAAAATTAAAAATTTGAAAAGCAAAAATAAATAGACATATGTGAAGATTTATATATATTCAGGAATAGCTATAGCCAGTAAAGAACTATAAGAAAATCAGACAAATATATCAAAAACAAAATCAGAAGAATCACAAAAAAGGGTGAAAAACATATTTAAAACATTTATTTTATTTTTAATTTATTTATTATTATTATATTTTTTTACTTTACAATATTGTATTGGTTTTGCCATACATCAACATGAATCCATCATGAGTGTACACATGTTCCTCATCCTGAACCTCCCTCCCACTTCTCTCTCCATACCATCCCGCTGGATCATCCCAATTCACCAGCCCCAAGTATCCTGTATCCTACATTGAACCTGGACTAGCGATTTGTTTCTTAAGATATTAAACATTAAAAAACAAAACAAAAGAAAAACAAAGAGTAATACTCGACAGCACTGCAAAAGGCTAATGTGAAGGTAGAAATATGTAGCGGTGATAGACAGTGTAATTTAAAATTGAGAAAAGAAAAATGTTCTTAAGGTCATAGTTCTTGATTGTGGAGCCTAACCCCATGGATGGGATTGGATTAGTGTTCTGTGATATTCTCCTGGTTGGGGGAGCTTCTACCTGTATTCTGTTTGATGGAGCTGGACCTCATCTCTCTGAAGGGTAATGAGTGCAGTGTCCAGTAGTAGGTTTTGGGGTGTCTATGGGGTCAATATCTTGGCCACCTGATGTGAAGAACTGACTCCTTAGAAAAGACCTTAAGCTGGGAAAGAATGAAGGCAGGAGAAGGGGATTACAGAGGATGAGCTGGTTGGATGGCATCACTGACTTGATGAACATGAGTTTGAGCAAGATCTGGGAATTGGTGATGGGCTGGGAAGCCTGGCGTGCTTCAGTCCATGGAGTTGCAAAGAGTCAGACACGACTGGGTTAAGTATGTTTTGGTGCAGTCCTTCTGGCTTTGGCAGTGTTAGACACATCGATTTTCATAGCCATGTTGAAATGGCCCTCTCAGATCTTCACTGCCTCCAGCCCCCTACTTGTTCCCGGAATCTTTGCCATTGCTTCTGTCCCCTTGTCCCACCCTGAACTGCAGGCAGAAACAGACTAGGTAGGGGCTTGTATTGATCTTTTCTCAGCTCCCAAACCCTGTCCCGTCTGCATCATGGAGACTTGTGAGGGCTTCCTTCAGCCCCTTGAGCTTGCTCTCTACATCATAGGGCTTCTGTGCACTTGTTTTGGCTCACTGGGCCCGCCCTTTGTGATGGGCTTGTGTGTTATTTCGGCTCCCTGGGCCCATCCTCTGTGCCACGTGGTTTGTGTGTGCTGCAGAGGATTGTATGTGCCTCTCTGTTGGTCCCCAAGGCCTAGACTGCACAACGAGGCTTGTGAGAGCTGCAGAGATTTGTATGCTGTGCTCCTCTCAGCACGCTGGGCCCACCCTCTATGATGCAGGGCTTCTGTAGGCTTCTCTCAGTTCCCCTATCCCACTGTCTAGTCAAAGCCACAGTCTGTGAGCTGTTTCTGGGCTGAGAAGTGCAGCTTTCTCTGTTTCCTGCCCTCTAAGTTCCTGCTTTGCCTGGCTCCCAGAGATTCCATAGCTTCCCCTTGGGTCTGCCTTTGAGGGAACTTCCAAAGGCATGGGAACTCTTCCTCCTTCATGACTCCTTCCCTCCCTTAGGGCACAAGCTCCCATCCTGAAATTCTCCATCTCTTCCCTTTTTTATGTCTCTATCCTCTCTCCTTTCTCATCCCAGGGAGCTTAGCCTATCCCCTGGAGGCCTGCAGTCTTCTGGTGTTGCATCAGTTCAGTTCAGTTCAGTTCAGTTGCGCAGTCGTGTCCGACTCTTTGCAACCCCATGAACTGAAGCACACCAGGTTTCCCTGTCCATCACCAACTCCCAGAGCTTGCTCAAACTCATGTCCATTGAGTCAGTGATACCATACAACCATCTCTTCCTCTGTCATCCCCTTCTCCTCCCGCCTTCAATCTTTTCCAGCATTAGGGTCTTCTCAATTGAGTCAGTTCTTTGCATCAGGTGGCCAAAGTATTGGAGTTTCAGCTTCAGCATCAGTCCTTCTTACGAATATTCAGGACTGATTTCCTTTAGCCAGTAGAGATAAGAAAGCCTTCTTAAGCCAATAGTGCAAGGAAATGGAGGAAAACAGAATGGAAAAAAAAAACTAGAGATCTTTTCAAGAAACTTGGCAATATTAAGTGAATATTTCATGCAAAGATTGGCACAGTAAAGGATGGAAATCACAAGGATCTAACAGAAGCAGAAGAAATTAAGAAGGGGGTGGGGCAGGTACAGACAGAAAAACTGTATGAAAAAGGTTAGGAAGACCTGGATAACCATGATGGTGCTTCCACTCACCTAGAGCCAGACATCCTGAATTGCAAAGTTCAGTGGGTCTTGCTACAAAGCTATTTGGTCCTGGTCTTTTGTTGTTTGTTGGGAATCCTTTAAATTTGTGATTCAGTGTTCTCAGTGGTTCTCTGTTCAGGTTTTCTTTTTTCTTATCCAGTTTGTGTTATTATATGTTTCTAGGAATTTATCATTTACTTTTAACTTTTCTGTATTTTTGATATACAGTTGCTAGTAGTAATCTCTTTTGATTCCTGTTTTCTGTGGTGTCAGCAGTAACTTCTCTTTTCATATTAGTTTTACTTACTTGGGTCTTTCCCTCTTTCTATTAATGTCTGTCTAGTTATTGAATAACTTTGTTTATCTTTTCAAAGAACTAGCACTAATTGCATTACGAATTTTTTTTTTTGAATGGAGATAGAGTTCGTTTAAAATGTGTTAGTTTGTGACATAGAGAAAAAAAATATTTCTGCAATATTATAAAACAGAGATATTTCTTTAAGGACAAAGATTATAGTCAAAGCTATGCTTTTTCCAGTTGTTGTGTATGGATGTGATAGTTGGATCATAAAGAAAGTTGAGCGCTGAAGGATTGATGCTTTTGAACTGTGTTGCTGGAGAAGTAAGTAGATCCAACCAGTCAATCCTAAAGGAAATTAGTCCTGACTGTTCACTGGAAGGACAAACGCTGAAGCTGAAGCTCCAATACTTTTGCCACCTCATGGGAAGAACTGACTCATTGTAAAAGACCTTGATGCTGGGAAAAATTGAAGGCAGGAAGAGAATGGGGTGACAGAGGATGATATGGTTGGATGGCATCACCGATTTGATGGACATGAGTTTGAGCAAACTCTGGGAGTTGATGATGAACAGGGAAGCCTGGGATGCTGCAGTCCATGGGGTCGCAGAGTCAGACACGACTGAACTGAATCACAAGTGTTGAGATTGAAACAGTGATTTTAATGCTCGCAACAAATAGTATTCCAGGACCTGATGGGTTTATAGGTAAATGCTATGAAGCATTTAGTAAAGAATTAAAAGCTATCTTTCTGAAACTCTTCCCAAAAACTGCACAGGACGGAATACACCCAAATTATTTCTATGATGCCACCATCACCCTAATAACAAAGCCAAACAAAAATATCATGAAAAATAAAATTATGGGCCAGTATGGAGCTTCTTTGATAGCTCATTGGTGAAGAATTTGCCTGTAATGCAGGAGAGGCAAGAGACATGGGTTCAATTCCTTTACTGGGAAGACCCCTTGGAGAAGGAAATGGCAACCAGCTCCAATATTCTTGCTAAGAAAATCCCTTGGACAGAGGAGCCTGGAGGGCTACAGTCCATGGGGTCACAAACAGTTGGACACAATTGAGCAACTGAGAATGCATGCACCAATTAGGAACATAGAGACAAAAATCCTCAACAACATACTGGCAAACTGAATCAAACAATACATTTAAAAGCCATGTAACATTATAAAGTGAGATTTATCCCAGGGATGCAAGGATTTTTCAATATCCACAAATCAATCATCGTGACAGTTCACATCATCTAAATAAAATAAAAAACTTATGATAATACAATAGATGTAGAAAAACTTTTGACAAAATCCAACAATCATTTATGATAAAAAGAAAAAAAGAACTTCAGAAATAGGGCATAGTGGGAACATACATCAATATAATAAAGGACATATATGACAAACCTTCAGCTAATATCACATCCAGTGATGAAATGCTGAAAGCATAGTTTCAGAAGTCCTAAATGTGATAATCACAGGAGAAAAACAAACAAAAGGAATCCAAATTGGAAAAGAGGAGTAAAACCATCACTATTTACAGATGACATGATACTATAGATAGAAAATCCTAAAGATGCTACCAGAAAATTAATAGAGTTCAACAGTGAATTTGGTAATGTTGCAAAGTACTAAATTAATACAAGAAATCTGTTTCACTTATATACATTAATAATGAAAGATAAAGATAAATTAAGGAAACCATCCTATTTACCACCTCACTGAAAAGAATAAGATAGCTAAAAGTAGATGTTCCTAAGAAGATTACTTCTACTCCAAAAAGTTTAAGATGCTGATGACAGAAATTAAAGATGATACAAACAACTGCAAAATATACCATGTCCTTGGATTAGAAGAATCAATACTGCCCTAATGACTATACTACCCAAGACAATCTACAGAGCCAATGCAATCTGTATCAAATTACCAGTGACAATTTTCACAGAGCTAGAATAAAAATTCTTAAAGTTGTATGGAGACACAAAAGAACCCAAATAGCCGAAGCAATCTTGAGTAAGAAAAATAAAACTGGAGTAAGTACAGTACCCTCTTTGATATCTGTCTTAGTGATATATTTGAATTGGTCTCCTTAGGTAAGGGGAAGAAAAGAAAAAATAAATAAGTGAAACAATTCTAAACTAAAATGAGATTTTTGCATAGCTAAGGAAACTATTAAAAAAAATCAAAGACAATCTACTGAATCAGTGAAAATACTTTCAAACAGTATTTCTCATAAGATATTATTGCACTAAATATACAAAGAACTCATTTAACTAGGAAAAAAAAAACTATTAAAATGGGAGAAGGGCAGGGCAAACTTTCTTCTGAAAAAGACAGGCAAATGGGAAATAGCCACATGAAAAACTGCTTAATATCCTTAATCATTGAGCTTCCCTTGTGGCTTCAGCCTGCAATATGGGAGACCTGGGTTCAATTCCTGGGTTGAGAAGATTCCCTGGAGAAGGAAAAGGCTACCTATTTTAGTATTTTGGCCTGGAGAATTCCATGGACTGTGTAGACCATGGGGTTACAAAGAGTCGGACACAACTGAGTGACTTTCACTTTCACATCCTTAATCATTAAAAAATTTGATGAAACAGTGACATACTTTATTTTGGGGAGGGTTCCAAAATCACTGCAGTGACAGATTTTATTTAGCAGGGGGAGGGGGTATGGGGCAAAGAAAAGTTTTGACCATCCTAGACAGTATATTAAAAAAGCAGACATTGCTGATAAAATTCCATCTAGTCAAAGCTATGATTTTTCCAGTAGTCATGTATGGATGTGAGAATTGGGCTATAAAGAAAGCTGAGTGCAGAACTGATGCTTTTGATCTGTGGCATTAGAGAAGGCTCCTGGGAGTCCCTTGGACTGCAAGGAGATCCAACCAGTCCATCCTAAAGAAAATCAGTCCTGAGTATTCATTGGAAGGACTGATGCTGAAGCTGAAACTCCCAATACTTTGGCCACCAAAAATGGGAAGAACTGACTCATGGAAAAAGACCCTGATGCTGGCAAAGTTTGATAGTATTAGGAGGAGGGAACAACAAAGGATGCGATGGTTGGATGGCATCCCCAACTTGATAGATATGAGTTTGAGAAAGCTCTGGGAGTTGGTAATGGGCAAGGAAGCTTGATGAACTGCAGTCAATGGGACCACAGGGAGTCAGCCACAATGGAGTGACTGAACTGAACTGAACTGATATGATAGAAACTCTGTTACTTCCTGTCTCAATAGAAAAATCCTATATTTGTTCTCACATCTGTTTATGCATGAAGAAGTTTTTTTTTTTTTTTAAATCTGCTTTATGTACCTTCTGAAAATAAAAGAAGGAAATGAGTGATCTAGTTATATTTATATTTTGTGTTTAGTAACTTCTAACATTAAAATATCTCAACATTTATGATATACACACACAGTCTTGCATCTGACAATGAAGTAAACAAATGAACAAATAAGAAAATGCATGATGGCTAAGATGGAACACAGGTAGATTATAAAAATATGCTGTGTTTGATTTTTAATTTTTGTTTCTGATTTTTCTTTGGCTCAATAGCAATGCAAACTTTCAAAAGTAACATTTACTTTACTCAGACCCAATACATTGGAAGAGAGCCCGTGAGAGCATTGTTGATGATTGAATTCCCACAGCTTTCAAAATCCTATTTTCTCTCACTGAAGCTGTCAGCCCTCAAAGGGAGAAACTGTAGATTGCTAATACATGGCTGAATTCTAAGTGGTACAGCACATTTTTTGGTCTTGAGAAAATTGAATAACAAATCTCAAACTGCCCATAGATTGCCTTGCAGTAGTTTCATATTCAGAAATGAAGAGGGATTTCTGATTGGAAAATTTATGGCTGACGGAACCTAAGTAGAGTGACAAAGGCTCATATGCAGAACCTGTAAACAAATCTCAAGTGAAGGCATTACCCAAGCCTATAGATTTTATACCTTGGGCTAAGGGATAAAGAGACATGTTTCAAACTTAACAAACCAATACATAAAACCATTCTTGTGCAGCATAGGCTACATTTATCAGCTTTATTTAAATTGCTCTTCTCTTAAGGGAGCGGCTTCCCATGTGTCTCAGTGGTAAACAACCTGCCTGCCAATGTAGAAGACACAGATTCAATCACCGGGTCAGGAAGATCTCTTGGAAGATGAAATGGCAACTGACTCCTGTGTTCTTGCCTGGAGAATCCCTTGGACAGAGAGGCCAGGCAGGCTACAGTTCATAATGTTGCAAAGGGTCAAACAACTGAGACTGAGCAAGCATGCATATACTCCTAAGGGGCATCAGAAGTCAATATTCAATGTGTGCGTATATGTGAGTATATTCATGCCTTGGTATTTTTCTATTGTTTTTTAACCTTAAACCCTTTTAGTTATTTATCTTGGCTTCTCCAATTTAACAGGCACACACACACACACGCACACACACACACACACACACACACACACACACACACACACACACACACACATATATATATATATATATACACACGTGCAAGCTAAATCACTTCAGTCATGTCAGAATCTTTGCAAACCTATGGACTATAGCCTGCCAGGCTCCTCTGCCCATGGGATTCTCTAGACATAAATACTGGAATGAGTTGCCATGCCCTCCCCCAAGGGATATTCTCAACCCAGGGATAGAATCTGCGTCTCTTATGTTGGCATGCAGGTTCTTTACCACTAATGTCACCTGGGAAGCCCATATACAATCTATACTAAGTGGAATTTTAGGTTTGCAGTGAAATTAAACAAAATATATTGAGAGTTTTCATATATCCTGAGAAGTCCACCACCAAGACTCCTTCCTATCAATATCCCACACTATAGAGATATATTTGTTACAATCAGTAAGCTTACATTATTACGCAAAGTTGATAATTTGCATTATGATTAACTCTAGGTGTTATATATTCTATGATTTTGCACACATATATAATGACCATTGTAGTGTCATACAGAACATTCTTACTGACTCTGTATTTTGATAACATATCCCTCTCCACTTCCTAGCAACTATTGGAAACACCTGATCTTTTTATTGTCTCCATAGGTTTACCTCTTCCAAATTGTCATTTGGTTGGACTCACAATACATAACTTTTCTGACTGGCTTCTTTTAATAATACATATTTAAGTTTCCTCTCTATATTATCATGGCTTGGTAGGGCATTTATAGAGAGCACTGAATGATATTCCATTGCCTGGATGTACCACAATCAATCTATCCATTCTCCTATTAAAGCAACCTATTATATCTTGCTGCTGCTGCTAAGCCGTTTCAGTCGTGTCCGACTCTGTGTGAACCCATAGACGGCAGCCCACCAGGCTCCACCATCCCTGGGATTCTTTTTTTTTTTTTTTTTCATCCCTGGGATTCTTGAGGCAAGAACACTGGAGTGGGTTGCCGTTTCCTTCTCCAATGCATGAAAGTGAAAAGTGAAAGTGAAGTCGCTTAGTCGTGTCCGACTCTTCGCTTCCCCAAGGACTGCAGCCTACCAGGCTCCTCCATCCATGAGATTTTTCCAGGCAAGAGTGCTGGAATGGGTTACCAGTGCCTTCTCCGATTATATCTTAGTTGTTTCCAAGTTTCGACAATTGTAAATGAAGCTGCTATAAATATCTATGTGCAGGTTTTGTGTAGACATAAATGTTTCATATATTTGAGCACAGTTATTGGATTCTTTTCTACAGTACGAGTGTGTTTCTCTTTGTAAGAAACTGGCAGTCTGTCTTCCAAAGGAGCTCTACAATTTTGCATTCTCATCTAGAATAAATGGGAGTTCCACATTCTCACCCTTACTCAGCATTGTCAAAGATTTGAATTTTGGCCATTCTAATAGGTGTGTGATACTCAATATTGTTTTATTTTGCTTTTCCATAATGAAATGATATAAAACGTATTTTCATATGCTTATTTACCATCTGCCTATCTTCTTTGATGAGATATCTACTCAGATGTTTTGTACATCTTTAAATCAGCTTATCTGTTTCCTTATTGTTGAATGTTTGTGTACTTTGTATCCAGTAACAGTCTTCATCTGATATATATTTTGCAATTTTTTTCTCCCACCCTGTGGCTGATCTTATTCTCTTCATAGTATTTCCTGCAGAATAAAAGTTTTCAGTTTTAATAAAGTATGTTTATCAGTTATTTCTTTCATGGACTGTGCTTTGGTATTGTATCTGAACAGTCACAACCATAGGAAAGGTCATAGGAATTTACTCTGGTGTTATCTACTAGGATTTTTATACTTGTATTTTATATTACCTTCATGATCTAATTTGAGTAATTTTTGTTGAGTATAATGACTATGTATCATTTTCCTTTATTTATTTGTATAGAGATATCTAGTTACTTCAGCTAGCACCATTTATTGAAAAGACTAACTTTGCTCCATTGTCAAAGATGAAGTGAGTACATTTCAATTTAGTTTAATTCAGTTACTCGGTTATGTGAAACTCTTTGGAACCCCATAGAATGCAGCATGCCAGGCTTTCCTATGCATCACCAACATCTGGAGCTTGCTCAAACTTACATCCATCTAGTCGATGATGCCATCCAACCATCTCATTCTCTGTCATACACCTCTTCCTGCCTTCAATTTTTCCCAGCATCAGGGTCTTTTCCAATGAGTCAGTTCTCCTCAGGTGGCCAAAGTATTGGAGTTTCAGCTTCAGCCTCAGTCCTTCCAGTGAATATTCAAGACCAATTTCCTTTAGGATTGACTGGCTTGATCTTCTTGCAGTTCAAAGGACTCTCAAGAATCCTCTCCAACACCATAGTTCAAAAACACCAATTCTAAAGTGCTCAACTTCCTTTCTTTATGGTCTCACATTCATACATGAGAAATGGAAAAAAAAAAAAAAAGATATCCTTGTCTGTATGGAAGTTTGTCGGTAAAGAAATGTGTCCACTTTTTAACATACTGTCTAGGTTGGTCATAGCTTTTCTTTCAAGGAGCAAGTGTCTTTTAATTTTATGGCAGCAGTCACAACCTGCAGTGATTTTCGAGCCCAAGAAAATGAAGTCTGTCACTGTTTCCATTGCTCCACCATCTCTTTGCATGTAGAAATTGGACTGATGCCACAATCTTAGTTTTTTTAATGTTGAATTTTAAGCCAGCTTTTTCACTCTCTTCTTTCACTTTCATCAAGAGGCTCCTCAGTTCCTCTTCATTTTCTGCCATAATGGTGGTGTCATCTGCATATCTGAGATTATTGATATTTCTGATTCCAGTTTGTGCTTCATTCAGCCCAGAATTTCACGTGATGTACTTATTCTACACAGAAGTTAAATAAGCAGGATGACAATATACAGCCTTGACATAGTCCTTTCCCAATTTGGAACAAGTCTGTTGATCCATGTCCGATTCTAACTGTGGCTTCTGGACCTGAATACAGATTTCTTAGGAGGCAGGTAGGGTGGTCTGGTATTCCCATTTCTTGAATAATTTTCCACAGTAAGTTGTGATCCACACAGTCAAATGCTTTAGCATAGTCAGTAAAGCAGAAGTAGTTTTTTTTTTCCCTTGAATTCTCTTGCTTTTTCTATGATCCAAAGGATGTTGGCAATTTGATCTCTGGTTCATCTGCCTTTTCTAAATCCATTGAACATCAGGAAGTTCTCAATTCCTGTACTGTTGAGGCCTAACTTGGAGAATTTTGAGCATTACTTTGCTAGTGAGTGAGATCAGTGCAACTGTGTGATAGTTTGAAAATTCTTTGCCATTGCCTTTCTTTGGGATTGGAATGAAAATGGACCTTTTCCAGTCCTGTGGACACTGCTGAGTTTCCCAAATTTGCTGACATATTGAGTGCAACACTTTCACAGCATCATCTTTTAGGTTTTGAAATAGATCAACTAGAATTCCATCACCTCCATGAGCTTTGTTTGTAGTGATGTTTCCTAAGGCCCATTGGATTTTGCATTCCAGAATGTCTGGCTCTATGTGAGTGATCACTTATCTGGATTATGAAGATTTTTTTTTTTGCAAAGTTCTGTGTCATCTTGCCACCTCTTCTTAATATCTTCTGCTTGTGTTAGGTACATAACAATTTATGTCCTTCCTTGTGCCCATCATTGCATGAAATGTTCCCTTGATATCTCTAATTTTCTTGAAGAGATCTTTAGTCTATCCCATTCTATTGTTTTCCTTTATTTCTTTGCATTGATCACTGAGGATGGCTTTCTTATCTCTCCTGGCTATACTTCGGAACTCTGCACCCTAGTGAGTGTATCTTTTCTTTTCTCCTTTGCCTTTAGATTTTCTTCTTTTCTCAGCTGTTTGTAAGGCCTCCTCAGACAACCATTTTTCATTTTTCCATTTCTTTTTCTTGGAAATGGTCTTGATCACTGCTTCCTGTACAACATCAAAAATCTGCATTCAAAGTTCTTCAGGGACTCTATCAGAGATAATCCCTTGAATCTATTTGTCACTTCTACTGTACAATCATAAGGGATTTGATTTAGGTCATACCTGAGTGGTCTAGTGGTTTTCCCTACTTTCTTCAATTACATCTGAATTTTTGAATAAGGAGTTCAGGATCTGACTGACAGTCAGCTCCTGTCTTGTTTTAGCTGACTGTGTAGAGCTTGTCAATCTTTGGCTGCAAAAAATATGATCTATCTGATTTCAGTATTGATCATTTGGTGATATCCTTGTGTAGAGTCATCACTTGTATTATTGGGAGAAGGTGTTTGCTATGACAAATATGTTCTCTTGGGAAAACTCTGACAGCTTTCGTCCTGCTTCATTTTGTACTCTGAGGCCAAACTTTCCTGTTACACTGGTTAACTCTTGACTTCCTACTTTTGCATTCCAGTCCCCTCTGAGGAAAAGGACATCTTTTTTGGATGTTAGTTCTAGAAGATCTTCTAGGTCATCATAGAACCATTCAACTTCAGCTTCTTTGGCATTAGTGGTTAAGGCATAGACTTGGATTACTGTGATATTAAATGGTTTTCCTTGGAAATGAACAGAGATCATTCTGTCATTTTTGAGATTACACTCAAGTACTGTATTTTGGACTCTTTTGCTGACTATGAGGGCTACTCCATTTCTTCTATGTGATTCTTGCCCACAGTAGCAGATATAGTGGTCATCTGAATTAAATTTGCCCATTCTGGTTCACTTTACTTCACTGACTCCTAAAAGGCCAATGTTCACTCTTACCATCTCCTGTTTGACCACTTCCAATTTACCTTGATTCATGGACCTAACATTCCAGGTTGGAGTATACAATATTATTATTTGCAGCATCAGCCTTTACTCCCATCACCATTCACATCCATGTTTAAGTGTTGTTTTCGTTTTGGCTTCATCTTTTCATTGTTTCTGGAGTTATTTTTCCACTCTTCTCCAGTAGCTTATTGGTCACCTTCCAACTTGGAGGATTTCACCTTTTAATGTCATATCCTTTAGCCTTTTCATACTGTTCATGGGGTTCTCAAGAAAAGAATATTGAAGTGGTTTGCCATTCCCTCCTCCAGTGGACCATGTTTTGTCGGAACTCTCCATCATGTCCCATCCTTCTTGGGTGACCCTATAATGCATGGCTCATAGTTTCACTGAGTTAGACAAGGCTGTGGTCCATGTGATCAGTTTGGTTTGTTTTCTGGAATTATGATTTTAATTCCTTCTATCTGCCCTCTGCTGGATAAGGATAAGAGGCATGTGGAAGCTTCTTGATGGAAGAGACTGACTGTCTCTTGTCCTGGGTCTTATTCTCGTGGGCAGGGCCATGGGCAGTAAATCTTTAATCCAATTTTCTGTTGATGGGTGTGCTGTGTTCTCTTCCTGTTATTTGGCCTGAGGCCGAACTATGGTATGGGGAGTCACAGTAAAAGACCTCCTTCACAAGGGCTATGCATGCACTGTTGCATTCAGTACTCCAACCCTGCAGCAGGCTGCTGTCAACTCGCCTCTGCTGGAGACTCTTGGACACTCACAGGCAAATCTGGTTCAGTCTCTTGTGGGGACACTGCTCCTTTTTCCTGCTGCACACAAGGTTTTGTTTTTGGCCTTCAAGAGTCTGTTTCCCCAGTCTTGTGGAAGTTCTATGGAAGTTCAAATCTCACTGGCCTTCAAAGTCAAATTCTGTGTTCCCTTTGCCAGATTTCCAGGTTGGTAAATCTGTTTTGGTCCTAGAACTTTATTAACAGTGCGAAAATTTCTTTGCTATAACTGTTCTGCAGTTTGTGGGTCATCTGCTCAGTAGCTCTATGGTGGGGCTAATGGCAACCTCCTCCAAGAGGGCTTATGCCACACACTATGTAGCCCAGGTCCTCTTCAGCCAGAGCCACTGTTCCCATGCCAGGCCACTGCTGACACATGCCTCTCCATGACACTCAAACACTCAAAGGCAGGTCTGGCTCAGTCTCTGTGGGGTCTCTGGGCCCTGGAGTATGCAAAGTTTTGTTTGGGCCCTCTGAGCATCTCTCAAAGTATACTTATGGGAATCTATTTCTGAGCTCTCTACTGTATGTCATAGGTCTATTTGCTTATTCTTTCACCAATATTACATTGTTCTGATTACTACAAACTGTATTGATTGTTAGTTACACCTTTATAGTAAGCCTTGAAGGTTTGTAGTGCCAGTCTTTCCACTTTGCTTCTCTCCTCCAATATTGTGTCAACTATTCTGTCCTTGCCTCTACATATACACTCTGGAATTAATTTATCAATATCCACAAAGTCAGTTAGTGAAAATTTTATTTGATTCACATTGAATCTCTAGTTTGATTTGGAAAGAACTGATTCATTGACAAATTGAGGTTTTGCATGGAAAACATCTTATTTATGCAGGTCTTTTAGTTCTTCCATCAATTTTATAATTTTCTCATATAGATCTTAACATATATTTTTAGATTTACACCAAAGTATCCCAGTTTTTAGGATACTAATATAAATGTTATTTTGCCTTTCATTTTATTTATTTTTTCTTTTTAAAAAAATTATTGCAAATACTCTCCTTGTATTACAGTCTTTCATATTCATTTAAATGATGACATAAAATTCCATCCATCAGTAGATCATATTTTATTTGACTATTCTCCTATTATTGGTCATTTAGGGAACTCCCAATTTTTCTGTGTTTTGAATGTTTTAATGTATATAGCTTTTTCTTTCTTTGTAATTCTCTTCCTAGGACAAGTTCCCAGGGATGGGATTACCAGATCAAAGAGCATGAGTGGTTTCATAGAGCTTGATTTCCCAAAGGACAGCACAAATTTTCAACATCACAATGACATGTGAGTGTTCCAGTTCCCTTGCAGCCCTGGCATTAGACTTTATAAGAAAACTTTTTGGATGCCTTAAACATTTAATTCTACTTCTTTGTTGCTGCTGATTGAGTTTTGTATATTAAACTTGTATTCTGCAATCTTTCTATAAATACTTACTAATGTCTCAATTTTCAAAAATTCTTTTTGGATTTTTACAAGAAATAGTCATATTATATTTTCAATAATGCAGTTGTATTTATTCCTCTTAAATTTGTATACTTTTATTTCCTTTTCTTGTGTCATTGCATTGCTAGAACTTCCAGTATAATAACGAAGTGATGAGAATGGATAGTCCTTCCTTGTTCAGATCTTATCAGTAAAGCTTATCAATTCTCAACATTAAGTATGATGGTAGCCAAGGGTTTTCATGTAGATGTTCTTTCTCAGGTTGAGAAAACCCCTTCAATTCATAATCTGCTTAAAGTTCTTTGTCATAAAATGTGGAGAATTTTCTAAACTACTTGTTCTGCATCCGTTGTAATTACTTGATTTTTATTCCTTAGTCTGATATGATGGATTACATTAATTGACTTTCTCATGTTGAACCAGCCTTGCATAACTTGAATAAATGTCACTTTGTTGTGGTAAATAATCTTTTGGAACATTGTTGGATTTGACTTCTTAATATGTTGCTTAGAGTTTTTGCATTTATGTTCATGAGATATTTTGGTCTATGCATGTGTGTGCTAAGTCACTTCTTCATTTCAGTTGCAGAGTCATGACTGACTCTTTGTGACCCCATGGACTGCAGCACTCCAGACTTTCATGTCCATCACCAAATACCAAAGCTTACTCAAACTCATGTCCATCAATGCCATCCAACCATCTCATCCTCTGTCATCTCCTACTCCTCTTTCCTTCAACCTTTCCCAACATCAGGGTCTTTTCCAGTGAGTCAAAGTGGCCAAAGTATTGGAGATTCAGCTTCAGCATCAGTCCTTCCAATGAATATTCAGGACTGATTTCCTTTAGGATTGATTAGTTGGATCTCCTTGCAGTCCAAGGGACTCTCAAGAATCTTCTCCAACACCACAGTTCAAAAGCATCAGTTCTTCAGTGCTCAGCTTTCTTTACAGTGCAACTCTCACATTCATACATGACTACTTGAAAAACCATAGCTTTAACTACACAAAACTTTGTTAGCAAAGCAATGTATTTGCTTTTTAATATGCTCTTTAGATTTGTCATAGCTTTTCTTCAGTCATGTACAACTCTTTGTGACCCTATTGAGTGTAGTCCACCAGGCTCCACTGTCCATACGATTCTCCAGGCAAGAATACTGGAGTAGGGCACCTGGTCTAGCTCTGGCCCTGTCTCGATTCCCCAGCCTAGCCCACTCTGCCTCTGCACTGTTGAGTGGTCCTTGAGGCACACAGCAGCCTCCGGAGCAACCCCAGCTCATGAGGCCACCTGCCCAGCCGTTGGTGCTGGTGAAATGGAACTCCTTGCCCCAGAGGAGGAGAGGAGGATCAATGAGGTCCCAGAATCGATTCCAGCAGTTCATGAACCACTGGGCTCAGCCAAAGGCCACTACAAGCCAAAAGGTTACAAACATGCTTCTGTTACACACATGCATTCTTCATTGCTCCGGCCATTGTGGGCAGTATCTTCCTTCACAAGCTATCTGATGACTGCTGGGAAAGATAACAGCTTGGATTTACAGAATGGGCCTCTGTGCCTTCTTCATCATTTCCATAGATTTCACATCATGTCATGGAAAAAGAGCAACTTAAGGACAGTGGAGCATTGCTTTCACATGTGTGATAGAATGGTCATCTATTTCTTCACTGCTGCATCTTAAACTCCATGGGTAAATCTCCATGAACTTGGATCCCTGGCATCTCATATGCATTGGTTTATCTGGCTCATGGCAGCTGGAGGAACCATTTATGTATTTCTCCACCATGAAAAACCTTCTGATGTAAACCAAACTCACATTCTTCCCCAGTTCCCAGATATGATTACTTCCTGGTGAACTTTGAGTACAAAACACTAAGAACAAGATGCATCACCATTGGTCACTCAGTTTGGCAGGTATAAGGTGGTTGAACTCTTTATCTATCCCATGATGGGGTTTTCTCCAGCCTTGGTGGTAACATCAATGGACAACACTAATGGACTTCACAAACTTGCCGGTGGGGTCTAATCCTTTGTGTGGGAGTTGTGTTTTTCAACAGTGATGGCATCATTCCATTTCCCCGTGCCATCTGGCACCTGTTCATGGCCACAGCAGCTGCAGTGCATTACTATGCCATTTGGAAATATCTTTACCGAAGTTCTGACTTTGTGTGACATTTATGGCCAATCCTCAACTGGTCTCCAAACTAGTATTATTTCAATTATGGCACTCAGGAGTGGGATAAGAGCTGAAAATTGCACAGAGGAAGGAAAGAAGACAACTGTACTGCCTTTCTTTATATCTTTTGAATATAATTACTGTGAAAGTATAAAAGCTGTGTTCTGGAATTTTCCCCCTCACAGCAAGTAAATAAGGTAGCAACTTAGCTATTCATTCCATTTCACTATCATGAAGGACTCTGGAGAGACTTGGCCAACTGAAGTTTACAAACAAGAATTTTGTATTTTAATTTTACAGATTTTACTACATGATTTTTCTAAATTACTAGATCAGGTTATAAAAGTCAGTGCAATAACAAAACTTCCTTTTTAAGAGAAAATGATTTATATCACTTTCCCACTAGCTGTGTAAAGAATCATTGACAGAATTCATAATACTTTTTATCATGTTTCACCTTGAGCATGCATGGGTATTTTTTAAATAGGAACTTCAGATTTTTGTAAAAAAAAAAAAAAAAAAACTTCATTGAAGTGCATTTCTGTGGTTCTTCATTCATGTGAATTTTTGCAGCAATCTGTCAACATTCCACAAATGAACAAACATTATACCTCTTTTCTGATAATTTTATTAAGCATGGAGAAATTGCCAATTTTTAAAAACTTGAAGTTTTACAAAACTTTCCTGCCAACCTCTGACTCTGAATTCCATGCTGCTTTGGGCCATATATTTGACCTAGTTTGGTTTCCCAGCAATAGAAAATATTTTGATATCACTAATTTTTTCAAAAGATTGATTTTTTTCTCTATGCCTTTGCTATGTCTTATTCAGGGTCTTTTCCCGCAGAGGATGAGTATCCAGTTTGTATTAAGACAGGATTTCTGTCTTGGGCATCCACTGAACACTTCTGAAGAGTGCTATGAATTACAGTGAATAGTGGTTATGCCTGTCTGGTGCCCAGTAGTTAAGTTATTGTCACTTAGCTTTGTATTATCGGTTTGATAGTCGTTTTAAGTTGTGGAACGAAATGGATAAATTCACATTTCTACCTTTCCTTTGCATCTCCTCATACACTTTTTATCATAGAAAAGTATTTAAAGCACTGTTTGACAAATTCATGTGTCTGTTGTCCATCAGTTATATCCTGGCTCAGTGGAGTGATATTTAATGTATTGTTTTTGGTTTTCCTTCAATGACTTATATTAAGATTAATATATTAGTTGCTTTTTGGTTAATCTCCTGTTGGTGCTTTAATAAATAACCTTGTATTTAACTGGTGCTGATATTGCCTATTTTCTAGTGACAAATTTGATCATTGAAATTGTTAGTTTGACAGTATATTGAATTCAGTTCATTGAAATTTTCTACTGATGTAGCTTTAAAGGAGGGCTTATTTTGTGTGTGCATGTTTAGAACTCTGACTTTGGTAAGTTATATGGGAATGAGGAACAGAAAAACTGCCTTTTGCTGATGAATTCTTAAATAGGCAAAAGTGAAAGTGATAGTTGCTCAGTCGTGTCTGACTCTTTGCAACCCCAAATAGGCAAGGTACCCAGTGAAAACACCAACCAGACCATTCCTTCTACATGGTTCTGAGCATCTGGATACCTCTTGTTTTATTGTGCATATTTAATTTTAAGTATATTAACTTTTGTGGATTCATTTGAAGTCTGCTCAAAAGTACCACTGTCAAAACCACTAAAGTGTAGGTAAAATTTTGTGCTGTAGACTAAAATAAAATTGTTACCTGGACTTGCTAAAAAAGAAATAAAATAAGAAAGAATACTGGAGTGGATTGCCTGTCCTCTTCCAGGGAGTCTTCCACACCAGGGATCAAACCTGGGTCTCTTATGTTTCCTTCAGTGGCAGGTGGTTTCTTTACCACTGGCACCACCTGGGAAGCCCATGTTGATCTATGTGCAGATTCACTCAGTCCTGTCCGACTCTTTGTGACCACCTGGACTATAGCCCACCAGGCTGCTCCATCAGGCAGGTATACTGGAGTGGATTGCCATTTCCTTCTCCAATATTGATCTATAGTTGTGTTTTTTTTTTTTTTTTTTTTCAATGTCTTTGAATGATTTTAGTGTTAGGGTAATGCTGGCCTGAAAGTATGGGTTTAGAAGTATTACTTCTGCTTCAGCTTCTGGAAGATATTAAAGAATTGCTATATATTTTTCTGAAATGTTTGGTGCAGTTTACTGGTGACCCATCATACCACATCCAGCACAGTGGGTAAGAAAGACCTGAAACAGGGTGAGCACATAATGAAAAAACAGAAACATATAACTTGGTGAGCAGGGAGTCAGAGGGCCCTCCTTCTCTCCATGGCAGGAAGATAAAACGGCTCCTGTCAGCCTGCACTTTTATTGGCAGAAGTCACATGAGATCATTAGGGAATAGCTATTCTGGGGAGTCTGATTAACACACCATAGAGAGGGAGTAAAGTTAAAGCTCTGCTGTTGATCAGGAACATCTTGTTTTGTTTCCATGGGGACAGAGGCAGGGGTAGACAGTAAAGCAGGGCAGAGAGCACATTCAGCCCCAAAAATGTCCATTCGGCATGTTTACTAGGACAAAAACAAGGACACAATTTGCTGCGTGCTCAAGTCATGGGGCAGGTTTTGGTCTCTGTTCAGCCAGGCTGCAACATCTCACCCTTTTTGACTGCAGGACTATCATGGTCACTCCAGAATAATAATATAGAGCTGTTTTTTATGTGTTAAATTTGGAAGTGCCTTGTTAGAATCAGGGAACCAGTGAGAACTGTTGGTCCAAATTGAAGGGGAAGGGTCAATCCAAGTTAGTTAAGTTCAGTCATTCAGTCATGTCTGAACTCTTTGCAACCTCATGAACCACAGCAAGCCAGGTCTCCCTATCCATCATCAATTCCCAGAGTCCATCCAAACCCATGTCCATTGAGTCAGTGATGCCAAGTTAAGGGTCTAGCTAATGGAGAGTGCTGCACTCAATATGCCAGCAAATTCGGAAACTCAGCAGTGGCCACAGGACTGGAAAAGGTCAGTTTTCATTTCAATCCCAAAGAAAGGTAATGCCAAAGAATGTTTAAACTACTGCACAATGGCACTCATCTCACACACTAGCAAAATAATGCTCAAAATTATCCAAGCCAGGCTTCAACAGTGCATGAACCGTGAACTTCCAGATGTTCATGCTGGATTTAGAAAAGGCAGAGGCACCAAAGATCAAATTGCCAACATCTGCTGGATCACTGAAAAAGCAAGAAAGTTCCAGAGAAACATCTACTTCTGTTTATTGATTATACCAAAGCCTTTGACTGTGTTTTTGTGAGTTGCTCAGCTATGTCTGACTCTTTGCAACCTCACAGACTATAGCCCTACAGGCTCCTTTGTCCATGGGATTCTCCAGGCAAGAATGCTGGAGTGGCTGCCATTCCTTTCTCCAGAGGATTTTCCCTACCCAGAGATCGAACATTGGTCTCCTGCATTGCAGGCAGATTCTTTACTGTTTGAGCTACAGGGAAGTCCTTAAAATATGTCTGTGTGGATCACAACAAACTTTGGAAAATTCTTCAAGGGATGGGAATACCAGATCACCTGACCTGCCTCTTGAGAAATCTGTATGCAGGTCAGGAAGCAACAGTTAGATCTGGACATGGAACAACAGACTGATTCCAAATTGGGAAAGGAGTGTGTCAAGACTGCATATTGTCACCCTGTTTATTTTGCTTATATGCTGAGTACATCATGTGAAATGCCAGGCTGGATGAAGCACAAGCTGAAATCAAGATTGCTAGGAGAAATATCAATAGCCTCAGATATGCTGATGACACCACCCTTATGGCAGAAAGCAAAGAAGAAATAAATAGCCTCTTGATGAAATTGAAAGAAGAGAGTGAAAAAGTTGGCTTAAAACTCGAAATTCAGAAAACTAAGATCATGGCATCCAGTCCAATCACTTCATAGCAAATAGATGGGAGAACAATGGAAACAGTGACAGACTTTATTTTGGGGTACTCCAAAATCACTGCAGATGGTGACTGCAGCCATGAAATTAAAAGACACTCGCTTCTTGTAAAGAAAGCTATGATAAACCTAGATAGCATATTAAAAAGGAAAGATAATACTCTAATAACAAAGGTTTGTTTGGTCAAAGCTATGGTTTTTCCAGTAGTCATGTAAGGATATGAGAGTTGGACTATAAAGAAAGCTGAGGGCTTAAGAATTGATGCTTTTAAACTGTTGTGCTGGAGAAGACTCTTGAGAGTCCCTTGGACTGCAAGGAGATCCAACTAATCCATCCCTGAAAGAAATCAGTCCTGAATGTTCATTGGAAGGACTGATGCTGAAGATGAAACTCCAATACTTTGGCTACCTGATGTGAAGAACTGACTCACTAGAAAAGACCCTGATTCTGGGAAAGATTGAAGGTGGGAGGAGAAGGGGATGACAGAGGATGAGATGGTTGGATGACATCACCAACTCGATGGACATTAGGTTGAGTAAGCTCTGGGAGTTGGTGATGGACAGGGAGGCCTGGTGTGCTGCAGTCCATGGGGTCACAAAGAGTCAGACATGACTGAGTGACTGAACTGAACTAAATGGAGGATTTGGAATATAAGCCCAATACAAATCAGCATCTGCCCTAGTTACCACACATGAGACCAATGCCACCATAGCCAGCAGCATGGTGATGGTGTTTTAGTTGTTTGTGTGCAGGGGCATTTGTTTGCTCTTCTAACTGAGGCTCTTCAGTTGTCTCCAAGTCACAAGAGGTGCCTTAAGAGTGTGGTCCTGGATCTCGCTCTGGTGGGACCCACCTGGTGTAACCTCTGGACTTTCTATGTCACCATCACTACACTCACTCTGGGATCCCACATCTCCTGTGGTGCAAATGGAGGGTTCCTGGTATGGCCTGACACACCTGCTTGGTATCCAGTGAGGGCCTTAACTTGTTGAGACACAACCATATCCTCCTCCCCATGTTAGTAGGGTGTTGGTCCTTCCCAAGGACCAGCTTCTGGCGCCTTCCACCAGACCTGTATGCATTACACTAAGGGTGTATGTGAATAGTGTTTCTCACATGGGGTTGATTTTTGGTCATTTGTTGTGAAAAAAATTTAAGGTTAGGAGAACTAAATGCAGATGTGCAGGTGGAGATTTTCCTACTATTCCCCTGTTTTGTTTTAAAAGCTGAATTTTAAGAGCATAATGTGCTCATTCAACAATAGCTTGGCCAGTTGTATTATATGGGATGCCTGTGGAGTGACCATAGGACCAGAGAGAGCAAAAGGCTTTACTGGTGTAAGCGGGCTCATTGTCAGTTTTAAGTTTCTCTGAACTGCCCATATGAGCAAAAGCAGCTAATAAATGGCATTGGCAGCTAATAAATGGCATTGGTGGTTTCACTGGGATGAGTATAAGCTGAAAGCATGTGAGAATAAGTATTGAAAGAAACAGGGAAGTAGTTAAGGCGTCCAAACTCAGGAAAATGGGTTACATCCATCTGCCAAATTTAATTTGGAGTAATCCCTTAAGGGTTAACTTCAGGTGATGGAGGTTGATAAGCACTAACTTGATAGCAAGGACAGGCTTGGCTAATTTTTGTTGTTTGGGATTTAGTAATGTTGAAATGATGTCTAAGGAAGCAGGCAGATTGATGAAGAAGTTGATGAGACTTGTAAGCTTGTTTAAAAATGGGCATCATTAAAAGATCAGCCTGAGAACTGCCAAGGGTGAGAGGCCCCAGGAGGGGAAGTGAGCTCAAATATGTGTAATAAAGAAAGGAAAGGAACAGGAACAAATGACTTTTTTGAAGTTGGAGAAATAGGAGGAATAATTTCTCAGAATTAACATGTTTAATTTTTGCAGTTTCAATAGACTTAGTCATTCCAAAAATATAGGCAGAGTCACTAACAATATTAATAGGGGTCTTATCTTTAGAAGCAAGTACTGTAATTACTGGTCCTAGTTCCACCTGCTGAGCCAAAGCATGGGGCATAACTAGAGTTTCTCATCCCTCATGCCTGGCAGTGCCTGCTTTGTCACTGATAGAGCCATCTGTAAAATAAGTAGGAGCAACTTGGATAGGTGTGGCCTTGATGACTCTGGGCCACACAAAGGGAGTTAGGGAAATAAATCATAACAATTTATGTGCAGGAGGGTGATTGTCTAAAATGCCCACAAAATCAGCGAGGGCAACCTGCCGTAATAAGCAAGTTTGCCAAAGTTGCTATTGTTGAGTTTTGTTAAATGAAACATGAACAGTTTGAGGATCAAAGCCAGTCAACTGGTGAGTATGTTTTCTTCAGTGCATAATTAAATTAGACATAAGGGTAACATATGTCATCAGAGTTTTGCCCTCTTGAGAATGCAGGAACAACCATTCTATGATGCCAAATGTAGGCTGTTCCTGAAATAAAACTCCTGTAGGGCCTTCTGGCGGAGAAGGCAATGGCACCCCACTCCAGTACTCTTGCCTGGAGGGTCCCATGGATGGAGGAGCCTGGTGGGCTCCAGTCCATGGGGTCGCTAGGAGTCGGGCATGACGGAGCGACTTCACTTTCACTTTTCACTTTCATGCATTGGAGAAGGAAATGGCAACCCACTCCAGTATTCTTGCCTGGAGAATCCCAGGGACAGAGGAGCCTAGTGGACTGCTGTCTATGGGGTCGCACAGAGTCGGACAGGACTGAAGCGACTTAGCAGCAGCAGCAGCAGCAGGGCCTTCTGGAGAAGCTACGACAATGAAGAGAATAGGATAATCATAATGAATACGATTACATAATGAATACGAGCATTTTGAATGGCAATATTTACCATATCAAGTTCCTTTTTAACTTATGGAGTCAGAGTCCAAGGGGAGGAAAGGGCTGATCCCCCTTTATGAGTCTCAAAGAGGTGCTTATGTGAAGTGGTAGGAATGCCCAGAGCAAGGGGCAACCAATTAATATCTCCTAAAAACTTCTGAAAATCATTTAATGGTTTGAGATTATTGTATCTAATGGATACATTTTGGAGTATAATGGTGTATTCTGAAACCCAATAACCTAAGGAGGAAAAGGGAGCTGTTTTTTGAATTTTGGGGGGCGCTACATGTTGTCCCAGTAAGATCATATTGAACTTGGTGAAAAAGTGGATTTAGGAGAGACTCTTCTGGGGCAGCTAAGAGTATGTCATCCATATAGTGAATGACATAGGCTTGAGGATAGAGGGATCAAGCTACCCTCAGAGCACTAGCCATGTATTGTTGGCATAGCATAGGACTATTCATCATCCCCTGAGGCAACATTTTCCATTGGTACCATTTCATGGGAGCTTGTTGGTTAATACTGGGCACCGAAAATGCAAAGTTTTCCTTGTCTTGTGGGGCTAAGGGGATTGTATTAAAAACAATCTTTAAAATCCAGAACTACAATTGGCCAGTCTTGAAGTATGGCTGAAGGGGATGGGAGTCCAGGCTGCAAGCCCCCCATGGGGTGCATAACTCCATTAATAGCTCAGAGATCAAGAAGCACCCTCCATTTGCCGGACTTTTTAGGGATTGTAAAAACTGGAATATTCCAAGGACTAGTATACCCCTCTATATGTCTTGCTCGAAATTGTTCTTCTACTAAGGCTTGTAAATGCATAAGTTTCTCCTTTGTTAGAGGCCGTTGATCCACCCAAACAGGTTTAGATGTAAGCCACGTTAGAGATGTGGCACGTGGTGGTGGAGAAATTTCAATGGCCTCCATTAAAAACTTTTATATCCTAGCCCTTTTTTGTCCAATTTGGGATGAATAGGTAAAGGAGAAAGATCTCCCTGTAAATTCTTTTCCAGCCTTTTTCCTGGTTAGTATTTCATTCTTGCCATCATATGATTTGCCTTTTCCTCATTGGAGAGAACTAGGTGGCATTGGGCAAGAAGATCTTATAAATTACAGGAAATGTCTGCAACAAAAGGCTGGAAATGAGCAAGTTGTCTCTCAGGTCCTAGGCAAGGAAGAACAGTTGCACTTTGAGCAAGTTGTTGGGGTTCTTGCAAGCCTGATATTTTCCTCTGGGGTTCAGTCAAGGGCCAATCATCTGGCCATTGATGAGAAGCAATGATGAAAATGTCAGCCCCAGTATCTTAGAGACCAGAGAAGGATTTTCCTCGAATTTTCACCTTACAAGTGGGCCGATCTGAGAGTATTTGTTGATTAAAGCACATTACTTGATCACCTGTGCTTCCACATCATTGTTCTCCTCTGGTGACAGGATTAAAATTGTTAGGGGTATAGTAAGGCAAGAGAAGGAGCTGAACAATTTGCTGACCTTGAGGAATGACATGGAGTGAATGAGAGAGAGCCAATATTTTAATTTCTCCTGAATAGTCTGGATCAATAAGGCCAGGAAGAATGTGTTTTTTTTTTTTTTTTTTTTTTTTTTTAATTTTTTTAAATTTTATTTTACTTTGTAACACTGTGTTGGTTTTGTCATACATTGACATGAATCCACCCTGGGTGCACACAAGCTCCCAATCCTGAATCTCCCTCCCCCCTCCCACCCAATATCATCCCTCTGGATCATCCCCATGCACCAGCCCCAAGGAATTTGGAGGCCCTTAAGTGTAAGGCCACTTCTGCCCAAAATGAATCCTATGGTCCCCGGTAGAATAGGGCCATGAATCCCAGTAAGGATCCCTATGGAGGGATCCAATTCACTAATCTGAACAGTTACTCTGGTTGGGAAGTCCCACTCAGCATTTTCACTGGTAGCAGCTGAGGCTGGAAATACAATGAAGAGTGGAGGTCCTCACAGGGTATGCCCCCATTGTCTGTGGGGCCTGAGGCTGGCCCCATTGGCTGTTTCCTAGTTATAAAGGGAAACCATTTTTATGAAATTTAGATCTGCATTAATTAACCCAGTGATTGCCTTTCTGGCACCAAGGATATAGTCCTGGTACTTTATTGTCACCAATAGGTGGAGGAATTGTAACACCTGTTTTGGGCCAGAATGGCAATCCTTTTCCATATGTTGGGGCTTTCCACATTGAAAGCATTTGGCAGGGGGAGAGCTAAAATTATTTTTAAAGGCAGTAGAATTTGTTTGTGCTAGAATGGTTTGTTTGTGAGCCTGTGTACCAATATTTTGACAAAATAGGCAAGGCTGCCATTTTAACGAATAAGGTTAAGGGCGGCCTTGCAATCTTCATTGGCATTTTCATAGGCTAATTGTTCTAAGAAAATGTCCTCCACTGTAGGACTGTTAATTTGATGGTGGAAAGCAGATGAGAGCCAGTTTACAAATTCAGTTCAGGGTCTTCTCCAGGTCTCTGTAATATTTTAACAAATGAACCAGTAGGCTCGCCAGGGTCTGACACAGTCTGCCACACCCTTCGGCACCATTTTGCAATCTGTTCATATGCTCCAGTTAGCATACCTTCATAAGTCAACTGGGCTACCTGACTGGTATATTGCCCTGTTCTTGTGAGCATTTCAAAAGTAAGATTATATCCATTGGCCAAATTAATATGGGCTTGCTCTTGGCACAACTCAGTATAAGAGGCAAAAAACTGTAAACACTGGGGACCATTTAAAGCAGCTTTGGCTAACATATTAACATCCTAAGGAGAGCATTTCCCATGCAAACAAATATCCAATAGTTCTTGGGTATATGGGGAATTGCCCCATTCAACCTAACGCTAGATTTTAATTATGTTAAAACCTTGATGTCAAAAGTTTCAGGGGTTGCAACAACCTGGGTGGAATCATTGGGGTCAGGCCTATAATCAATAGGGAAAGCAAGATACTAAACGTCCAAAGCACCAGAATGAAAGGCGGAGGTCATGGCCTGCTGAGTCAGAGGCTTATCCTCCTGAGACATTTCTGGACCTGATGGAGGAGGTAGTGTCGAAGAATCATTCTCAGGCTTGGATGGCAAAGGGGTGGAAGGGTTAGCAGGAGCTGCCTCTGAGAACGCCGCCTTCTCACATGGTTTCTCACTCTGTAGAGGGTATAGGACCGATCACACTAGCCCCCAGGTCTCAGATACCCTCATGGGTATGTTGATCCCCTCTCCTGTGTGCTTTTTAAAATTTTCTCCCACTCGAGCCCAAATTTCAATATCTAGAGTGCCTTCTTCTGGAAACCAAGGATTATATTTAGCCATCTCTTTTAGCAGTTGCCTCAATTGCTCCTCTCACCTGTGCTCCAGCAGTCCGGAGGAGCACACCTCCGGAGGAGGTGCTTTAAAAGCTGGAGATAGTTTCTCCGCTTTACTCAAATCATTCGCCATTATTATCTGACTTTGTAAGACAAGGGACTTCCCACCCTTAGAGTTTGAGGGCCTGGTGGCGATCCAGGTGTCTCACTTACTGCTCACTGTCTTCACTTTCAGTTTTCCCTTTGGGGGAATCCTTCCCGACTTCAGGTCCCCTTGGGCGCCACCTGCCACTTCCAGCATAGCGGGCAAGAAAGACTTGAAATAATGTGATGAGTGCATAATGAAAAGACAGACATGTAATTTGGTGAGCAGGCTGTCAGGGGGCCCTCCTGGAAACCAAGGATTATATTTAACCACCTCTTTTAGCAGTTGTGTCAATTGCTCCATAGCAGGAAGATAAAACGGCTCCCTTCATCCTCACTTTTATTGTAGAAGTCACATGAGATCCTTAGGGGATAGCTATACTGGGGAGTCTGAATAGCACACCATAAAGAGGGAGTAAAGTTAAAGCTCTGCTGTAGATCAGGAACATCTTGTTTTGTTTCCATGGGGATAGAGGCAGGGGTAGGCAGTGAGCGGAGCAGAGAGCACGACCCACCCCAAGAATGTCCACTTTGCATGCTTACTAGGACAGTCACGAGGGCTCAGTTTGCCTCACCCTCGAGTCATGGGGCAGGTTCTGGTCTCTGCTCCACCAGGCTGCAACACATCCAGCCCCTATGTTTTAAAATAAATTGCAATGAAAGAAATCAGGCAAATACTTTGGAAAACAAAAACATTTTATATTTTTCACTTGAGTTTTAAGCAGCATCATCTTATTCATGCTTTTGTAGCACTATTATTATTATTATTATTATTTTTCTTTCACAGTTGACTTAGAAAGACAGTGGGATAAACACTACTCCACAGGAAGAGAGCAAGTGGGTGGTTCAGGCACTCAGTCGTGTCCAACTCTTTGCAACCCCGTGGACCACAGCATGCCCGACTGCCCTGTCCTTCACCATCTCCCAGAGTTTGCTCAAACTCTTGTTCATTGAGTCAATAATGCCATTTAATCATCACATCCTCTGGCGCCCCCTTTTCCTCCTGTCCTCAATCTTTCCTAGCATTGAGGTCTAGCATTAGAGTCTTTTCCAATGAGTCAGCTCTTCTCATTAAGTGGCCAAAGTATTGAAGCTTCAGCTTCAATATCAGTCCTTCCAGTGAGTGAATATTCAGTGTTGATTTCCTTTAGGATTGACTGGTTTGATCTCCCTGCTGTCAAAGGGATTCTCAAGAGTCTTCTCCAACCACAGTTCAAAAGCATCATTTGTTCAGTGCTCAGCCTTCTTTATGGTTCAACTCTCACATCCATACATGACTAGTGGAGAAACCATAGCTTTGACTGTACAGATCTTTGTCCAAAAAGTTTCAGTTGTCTCTGCTTTTAAATATGCTGTCTAGGTTTGTCATAGCTTTTCTTCCAAGGAGTAAGTTTCTTTTAATTTCATGATTGCAGTCACCATCTGCAGCGATTTTGGAGGTCAAGAAAATAAACAGAAGAGAGCAGGTCTAATACTTCTCTAATGAAGTATCGAAAGCTCATACTTGGGTACACCACTAGTAGATCACAGTACTCATAAAATAAGTTCTGAATTTGATAAAATAACTTGTAGCATATAATTCCATATAACTGTGATACATAAATTTAATGTTAATTTTCTTCATTTACTTCAACAAATATTTCTCAAATAGTCCCCATAGCTGATCTCTGGTTCTAGTTACTGAGAAGGATACAAAATATTCTTTGTTTAAAACAAGGAAATTTAAATATAGTAAGATGGACTAGATTAATAAAAAATTCAAAGAAAGTGTGAAAGATATTTTTAAAGAACACCAAATGAAGTTTTATAGATTTATAGAGGTATGGGAAATAATTTAAATTGGAGGTAATAGCCAAATGTTTACAAGCTTAATGTGCTTCATGTAATAGGTGAATTTTTTAATATGTGAAGATATCTGGACATGTGAATATTATAATATTCAAAAGAAAATTTATTCCAGAGCTTAAAACTCTGATTTGGATTGATTTTTAAAATAAAGCTGTCAACATGCATTATACCATTTAGAAGCAGCATAATACTTACACTGACATGAAGCAAGTGTCTTGTATTTGCATGACTGCAGTCCCATTCTGCAAGTCGGACACAACTGAGCGACTTCACTTTCACTCTTCACTTTCGTGCATTAGAGAAGGAAATGGCAACCCACTCCAGTGTTCTTGCCTGGAGAATCCCAGGGACGGCGGAGCCTGATGGGCTGCCATCTATGGGGTCGCAGACTCAGACACGAATGAAGCGACTTAGCAGCAGCAGCAGGAGCAGTCCCATTCTGCAGTGATCTTGGAGACCAAGAAAAGAAAATATGTTACTGTTTCCACTTTTTCTTCTTTTATTTGCCATGAAGTGATGGGATTGGATGCCATGATCTAAGATTTATGAATGTTGAATTTTAAGCAAGCATTTTCACTCTCCTCTTTCACCCTCATCAAGAAGCTTTTCACTTTATGCCTTCAGAGTGGTTACCATCTGCATATCTGAGATTGTTGATACTTCTCTTGGCAATCTTGATTCCAATTTATGATTAATCCAGCCTGGCATTTCACATGATGTATTCAACATAGAAGCTAAATAAGCAGAGTGACAATATACAACTTTGATGTACTCCTTTCCCAATTATGAACCAGTCCATTGTTCTACCTGTTGTTTCTTAACCTGCATGCAGGCTTCTTGGGAGATAGGTAAGCTAGTCTGGTATTCCCAACTCTTTAAGTATTTTCCAGTTTGCTGTGATACACACACTCAAAGGCTTTAACATAGTCAATGAAACAGAAGTAAAAGTTTTTCTGAAAATCTCTTGCTTTCTCTATGAGACAACAGATGTTGACAATTTGATTTTTGGTTCCTCTGCCTTTACTAAATCCAGCTTATACATCTGGAATTTCTTGGTTTATGTACTGCTGAAGCTTTGAAGGATTTTGAGCATTACCTTGCTGGTATGTGAAATGAATGTAATTTTATGGTAATTTGTATTCTTTGGCATTCCCTTTCCTTGGGGTTGAAATGAAAGCTGTTCTTTTCCAGTCCTGTGACCACTGCCCAGTTCTCCAAATTTGTTGACATATTAAGTGAAGCATTTTAACAGCATTATCTTTTAGGATTTTAACTAGCTCAGCTAGAAACCCATCACCACTTGAATTCACTCTCCAGGATGTCTGGCTCTAGGTGAGTGACTACAAAATCATGGTTATAAGACCATGGTCATAAGACCTCTATTTGCATATTTCTGTATATTCTTGCCACCTCTTCTTAATCTCTCTGTTTCTCTCAGGTCCTTACTATTTCTGTCTTTTATTGTGCTCATCCTTGCATGAAATGTTCCCTTGATATCTCTGGGTCTCTTAAAGAAAACTCTAGTTTTTTGCATTCTATTGGTTTCCTCTGTTTCCTTGCATTGTTCATTTAAGTATGTTTTCCTATATCTCCTTGCTATTCAAAACTCTGCTCTCAGGGGTATATTTTTTCCTTTCTCCCTGGACTTTTGCTTTGCTTAATTTCTCAGAAAGTTGTAAAACCTCCTCAGACAACCACTTTGCCTTCTTGCATATCTTTTTCTTTGAGATGGTTTTTGTCCCGGCCACCTGTAAAATGTTGTGAACCTCTGTTCATAGTTCTTAAGAAATTCTCAATACAAGTCTAATCCCTTGAGTATATTCATCACCTCCACTGCATAATCATAAGGTATTTGATTTAGATTATACTTGAATGGCTTAGTACTATTCTTTACTTTCTTCAATTTAAGCCTTTATTTTACAATAAGGAGCTCATGATCTGAGCCTTTTGCTATCTATGTAAACCTTCCCCAGCTTTGGCTGCACAAAATACAATGAATCTGATTTTGGTATTGACCATTTTGTGATGTCCATGTGTAGAATTGCTTCTTTTGTTGTTGGAAGAGGGTGTTTGCTATGACCAGTGTGTTCTCTGGACAAATTATTTGCCTTTTCTTTGCTTCATTTTGTGTGTGCATGCTCAGTTGCTTCAATGTTGTCTGAATCTTTGCGACAGTATGGAATATAGCTTGCCAAGCTTCTCAGTTCATGGGGTTCTCCAGGCAAGAGCACTGGAGTGGATTGCCATGTCCTCCTCCAGGGACTTCATTTTGTACTCCAAGGCCAAATTGCCTGTTACACCAAATATCTTGACTTTCTACATTTGTGTCCCCGTCCTCTATGATGGAAAGCACAGCCATACATCACATGGCTTATAGCTTCATGGAGTTACACAAGCCTCTTCACCTTGAAAATGCTCTGAGCAATAAAGGGGAATCATAATATATTACTTAGAAGAAAGTGTACAATATCTACATAATCAGAATTAATTGGCATTTTTTAAAAGATTTTGACTCTTAGCATCTTCCTCTTTTAATTGGTAACAATATTTCTGAAACCATCAAAAGTGATTATGATGATTAAAGAAGATGATGTATTATTCACTTCAGTTCGGTCTCTCAGTCATGTCCAAGTCTTTGCAACCCCATGGACTGTAGCACACCAGGCCTCCCTATCCATCACCAACTCCTGGAGTTTACTAAACTCATCTCCATTAAATCAGTGATGCCATCCAACCATCTCATCTTCTATCATCCCCTTCTCCTCCTGCTTTCAGTCTTTCCCAACATCAGTGTCTTGTTCAGTTCAGTTCAGTTCATTCGCTCAGTCGTGTCTGACTCTTTGTGACCCCATGAATCGCAGCACGCCAGGTCTCCCTGTCCATCACCATCTCCCAGAGTTCACTCAGACTCATGTCCATCTAGTCTGTGATGCCATCCAGCCATCTCATCCTCAGTCGTCCCCTTCTCCTCCTGCCTCCAATCCCTCCCAGCATCAGAGTCTTTTCCAATGAGTCAACTCTTCGCATGAAGTGGCCAAAGTACTGGAGTTTCCACTTTAGCATCATTCCTTCCAAAGAAATCCCAGGGCTGATCTCCTTTAGAATGGACTGGTTGGATATCATTGCAGGCCAAGGGACTCTCAAGAGTCTTTAACACCACAGTTCAAAAGCATCAATTCTTCAGCGCTCAGCCTTCTTCACATCTCACATCTATACATGACCACAGGAAAAACCATAGCCTTGACTAGATGGACCTTAGTCAGCAAA
Organism: Connochaetes taurinus; assembly: GCA_006408615.1. NCBI lineage: Eukaryota > Metazoa > Chordata > Mammalia > Artiodactyla > Bovidae > Connochaetes > Connochaetes taurinus. The sequence goes on from SJXO01000918.1 coordinate 76,218, forward strand.
GTAATGTCTCTGCTTTTGAATATGCTATCTAGGTTGGTCATAACTTTTCTTCCAAGGAGTAAGCGTCTTTTAATTTCATGGCTGCAATCACTATCTGCAGTGATTTTGGAGCCCCCCAAAATAAAGTCTGACACTGTTTCCACTGTTTTCCCATCTATTTCCCATGAAGTGATGGGACCGGATGCCATGATCTTCATTTTCTGAATGGAGGCAGTCTTGTTCAGGCTTCAGAAATTTTGAGAACAGACCTCTGACCAACTCTTGACCTTACGTGGACTCTGTCTGGACTACATGCATGCCTGCTGGGACACCGTTTACTACCAGTACATTAAGCAGCACTTTAGATGGGAAAGGGAGTGGGTTTGGAATTTCTTAAGCTCCAGGGACTTCACTAATCCCCCAGGGTCCAAGGAATCTTATGGCTCACAAGATGAAATAAACTATTATAAAAGTTGAAGAAATATCAGAGTTTTTTTTTATTTTAAACATAAACTGAGGAGGATGTCATATTGCAGCCTGCGATTATAAATTGGAGGCCCTAAAGCTGCAATATGAAGTCTTACTGTGAGGTGGGCACATCACCGTGGACTCTTTCCTAATTGGGATTCCAGATTGATATTATGTGGAATTTCTCAGTGCAATCCAAGTCTGAATATTACATTTGGCCCAGTTTGGTGATGTACACGCTGTTACTTCTCTCTATTGTTTCTATTTTTTTAAATTACTGAATATTGAAATTAAGTTAAATAATCTTCTACTAAATATTGACATTGTCATTTGTATGTAGCAAGTGGTTTCTTTTGTTAATGAACACTTCACACCTAAAAACAGAGTAAAACTTTCAGCAAAACAAAAAAGAAGGGTGCTTATCAAAGCATGTATTATATGGTGATATTTAATTAATTGTACTTATTAAAATAAATTATTGCTGAGACAAATGAGCATATGTAACATTCATAAAATAAGAATGCTCTTATTGGAGAAAGAAAAAAGAATAAAAACTATTAGAAGGTATAGTCAAGGTTACTTTATAGTCTCCCATAAAGGTGAAGGTGAAAGTTGTTCAGTCGTGATGTACTCTTTGCAATCACATGAACTTAGTCCATGGAATTATCCAGGCCAAAATACTGGAGTGGGTAGCCTATCCCTTCTCCAGTGGATCTTCCTGACCCAGGAATTGAACCAGGGTCTCCTGCATCACAGGTGGATTATTTACCAACTGAGCTATGAGGGAAGCCCTCAGTTTCCCATAAAGTAGAACTTAATAGATAAAATCAAAGAAAAATAGGAAATAAATATATGGAAATTAAGAAAATATTTAAGAGATCATACATTCAACTAACAGGCATTAGAGAAAATAGATGGTGGATAATGATAGCTTACAGTGAATGGTGTTACAGTGAACGGTGTCAGATTTATGATCTCTGAAGAAGATTTAGCTTTGAGACCAGGAACAAGGCTTCATCACTCAAGAGCTTTTGTGTAGCAGAGTTTTATTAAAGAGTGAAAAGGGACAAAGAAAGCTTCTGACATAGACATCAGAAGGGGAATGGAGAGTGCCCCCCTTGATAGTTTTAGCAAGGTAACTATATACTTTTCGATTTGTTATTAGCAATAAATCTAAAGAATGTCTCAATGTTGTAAAGGTCTTGCCAGACCCACTTCCACAATATATATTTTTATTTTTATTTTTTTATATAATTACAAACCATGATAGAATCTGATGAAAGAGCATAGTAAAGGAATCACACATGCATATACATGAACTAACACAGCACATACACAGACAAAATGCATACAGTTCCAACTGTGAGATGTTTGTCAACATTAGGCTCATATATAATGAGATAGACTTAGGTTAGTAACATGAACATTTCTCTGAATAATAATATTAGTGAAAAAAGTTTCCAAATAGTGTGTATAGTCTGTTCCTAATTGTTTATGTCATATGATTCTTAGCTCTTTCTGCAGCATACAATCATTTCAGTATCTTCTCTAAAGATTCTTAACTTATCCTTTAAACAAGTGTTTCAAACAGGGTCCAGAAACTTCACATACCATGATTAGTTTTTTGAATAGATTGCCCCACAATATTTATCACTGTGCTTTGAAATCAAACGAGAAATCAGTGATCTGACGAGAAAAATACAGTGGTAGACAATGAGTAGCACACAGCTAGGGGCTATATATAGCAGTTATTTATATGGGAGGAATGATGAGATATAAAGGGTGAAAGGAAGAGTCCTTGTGCTGTCAGTTGCAGGGGCCGCTCCACAGAAAGAGAGAGGCAATGGAACTTCCCTCAGCAAAGCCGAGGGGTCCCGAGGAGAGGTGAGCCTGCTGTCTGCCAACCCAGCTACTCGGAGAGTGAGAGACAATCAGATGCTACAGGGGTTCCGTCTGAGCGGTTTCGCTTTATTGCCACAAACTCTTGGTTTATATAGGCAAGCAAGGGTGTTCAGGGAGAGACCTCCCATAATTGCACCAATCACGTTAAAGGTCAAATTAGAATATGCCATAGTTACACCAATCACGTTAAAGGTCAAATCATAGTTGCACCAATCACGTTAAAGGTCAAATTATAATATGCATATAAGGTAAAGTCGTCATGAGCTTAACAGGAGTCTATGGTAATCACGCACTGTCCATGTGCACGGAAGTCAAGACAGCCAATCAAAAATTTTAACATAGACCACCTCCCTATCTCTTTCACTGGATGCCATCTTGGTTTCCAACTGTTAAAGCTAGCCCCTTTCCTTTTAAGGTTTCCCATGTAGGGGCCCACAGTCAGTACCTCCTTGCTGTTGTTCAGTCACTCAGTCGTGTTCAACTATTTGTGACCCCATGGGCTGCAGAACGTCTGACTTCTCTGTCCTTCAGTATCTCCTGGAGTTTGAGCAAACTCCTGTCCATTGAGTTGATGATGCCATCCAACCATCTAATCCTCTGTTGCTCCCTTCTCCTCCTCCCCTCAGTCTTTCCCAGCATCAGGATCTTTCCCAATGGGTTGGCTCTTTGCATCAGGTGCCCAAAGTATTGGAGCTTCAGCTTCAGCATCAGTTCTTCCAATGGATATTCAGGATTGATTCTTTTAGGATTGACTGATTTGATCTCTTTGCTGTCCAAGGGACTCTCAAGAGTTTTCTTCAGCACCATGGTTCCAATATATATTTTCAAATAACAGGATTAGAACTAACAATAGAAAGATCTTACCAAACACACTCCCATAATATATATTTTAAGATGACAGGATTGGTCAGAAGGTTCTCAAGAAGGAGAAACATGTCCTCAAGTAGGATACATTGCTGTTATATAATCATTGGTTCAGAGTTTAAGGGAAAGCATTTCCTTGAACAAGATGAGTTGCTTTGTTGTGCAATCATCAGTTCTGGGCTTAAAGAAAGAAGTGTTTGTCTTTTTCTCCTCCTTGATAACTCCAGACCTCTATCTACTCCTTATAAGCCCCACACTTCTTTTTCTTCCTGGGGGACCCCAGATTTCTTATTAATCTGCCTAGAATAATCTTTAAAAATTAATGTGTCCTGCAACTAAAGGGCATGAACCTCTGTATGTTTTCATGGAGAGTCCAAATACAATATATGAAGAAAAATAAAAGGCTCACATTTAAGTACATCATAGTGAAATTTTACTACAATTGGGTAAGGTACTAAAAGATTTCTGATTAAAAAAAAAGGACAAAAAAATGAAGGGCAATTATTATGATGAAATTAATCTTATGAACAACAATACTGGATATTAAGAGAAAATTATTATCAATAAATGTAATGGGAGCAAATACATTTTAATAAATTAACAGTCTCAAAAATATTGCCTCCTATGCACCTTTAACTGATAGATGCTATTAAAAAGCACCTATTCGACCCAGGTATTGAACATAGGTGATATTCGACCCAGGGGTCAAATCCAGGTCTATTTCATTGCAGGTGGATTCTTACTGTCCTAGCCACAAAGGAAGCCCCATTAAAAACTTAAGAAATAAATTAACAAAGAAGTAGATATACAATCTAACTACAGAGGTACAAAGAGCTCATAATAGACACTATGTACCTGTGACCTTTAGAACAGTCCATTAGTTTGGAGAAGAAAGACAGATCACTCTTCCAGGGAGATACTCAATAAGGTACTAAAAGTATGTATTTTTACGGGGATATGAGAAGATTTCTAATATATTTGAATATTTTGAGTACACATAAGTAAATTTTTATTAGAATATTCTGATAATAATACTTGTGTTTGAAAGATTTGTTTGGGTTTAAAAGATTATCTTTACATAGAACAGCAGATTAAAAATAAAACAAATAGAAAATCTAGAAAGAGCAAAATGTACAGGAAAATAAATACTGTAATAGTATATTACTTGGTGCAGCAGTGAACAACATTTACGAATAAGGATAACGCTATCATGACTACAAGATTCCAAAAAAAATTCATGAAATTGAGTCAGATTTGGAAGGTACATGAAAGTCAATAAAATAATAGGGGTGGGAGTGACCAGGCAAATCGTAGAGTTAAATATTTTCCAGCTATAAATGAAATCTGAATTTTCTTAATGCAAATCACAATATAAGCAACAATTTTGAAATGTGGAAATAGTTGCTTCTAAGAAGTACACCTGGTTAGTGTGACACCATAGGATGAAGACTGTTTCTTTTTGGTATGAGCGTAATAACATTATTTGGATTTTAAATAACGCATGTAGTTGTATAACTCTAAAAATCCAAAGTACATTTAAGAATATTAACAAAATGTGTGGCTTCCCAGGGGAATAAATCACCTTTCTCTTTCAAAGAACTAAAACAAGTTTACCTTCTTCACCTGCTGAGTAAGTTTAATGCAATTGTAAGACCTATATTCCTGTTCCCCACACCCAACACACATACACCAAATATTTTCAACTGTCTTCAGATGCTTAAGATGTCATTAGTGTGTAGAAAAACCTTTTTTTTTTTTTTTGCATAACTAAAAACAACAGAATTTAATTCAAATGTGTTTATAAAATTGCTCTTAGATATAAATGCATTTCCATGAACAGCAATTATTCATTAAGCTAACCTGTTCAGGTTGTTCTATGAGAATTTGTTCAACATTTCCAGAACGTTAACCTGTGATAGTAATGTTAAGAAATGACAACCTAGCATAATCGAAACTTTAATATGTTAGCTAAGCATTATGCTTTTAGTAAATGATTTAATCCTTGCTGAATATCAGAATTATCTGGATACAAAGAGAGTGCAAGATAGGTGTAATAGCTCAGCCCTGAAGACACAAAAGGATTTGATGCAGTTTCATCCTTAATAAAATATCTTTTAGGGAGAATTGTCACCCCCAGAGAAGCTACTCAAGGAATAAAAGTCTGACTTAGAGCTTTTTGATGAAGTCTGGTGTCAAAAAAAATTACCTGAAATAAACTAGATCTCTTTAGTGCTGAATAACAATATGAAGAAAAAGACAAATAGAAAGATGTGGAGAGGATGAGAGAAAGAGATTTTCCATTGCTAGTGAAGCTAAAGAATCCTGATAAAAAGATGGGTCTGAGTGGCCACAATGGAAAATCTGTAAGCCACGTTTGTAAGGAAATAGACGCTGAATGAACAAGAGATACAAGGTATGGGTTAGGATATTATATACTTGGAGAGAGGGCATATGTTTTGACATAGTCATTGCGAAGTGTGGGCAAGCAGGAAGTCAAGAAACAAGAGCACATAGAAATGTCTCCTGCCCAAACGGATCTGGCAATCACAAATCTGTGTTTAATCTATTCCTAACTTTCCCGGTCAACATGAGGACTTGGAAAGTCATCTTCCCATCTAGGTCTCTGTTTTTAGAATATTTAATTTTAAAATATTCATTTCTTTAGCTATGATGTGAAAGGGCTAGATTTTGCCCTAGTTGTTCCGTCCCACATGTAACAAAGATAATCATCATAAAGTTACTGGTATGAGGCTAGGGAATGGAAAGTAGAAAGTTTCACCAGGCAAATTCCTACTCATGAACACTTCACGGTCTTTGTGGACAAGCTATATCCTTTCGACAAGAGTCAGAGGCTCCATTTCAAGAATCATATTGACTGTAAATTTTCTTCCATGTTAGCATAATTGATGATATTTTTCCAGTCCACAAATCAATGTTTCTCAAGGCTTCGGGGTCCTTAATTAACGCCACCTGATATTTTTCGTCTCATGTTATGTATTTCCTAACAGATTTCCTGCTGCACCATTTTGATTATTTACATTTTGAAGCTTTTTACTAAAATTGCTCTTGGGATGGGGATCTGCAAGGAGATAAAATATGGTCTGTAAAATCACAGAGTGAATCAGGAGTTAGAATCCAGGCACTGAGTCCCTAGCTTATAACCTGTTTAGCTTGCCACATGAACCTCTGTTTAAAAGTCTGAAGTTTCACCTTTGAATGTGAAATGTCTCTGTTCTAGTTGTTTTCCTCCGATGTAAACATGTAAACTTTTAGTACACTGTTCTTGACAGAGATGAATATAAAATGTCATCCAGGGAATTTATAGAATATTATGTCAAGGTCTTGTACTTAGAGATTTAGTATTGAATATTTGGTATTGAGTATGCCCAAAGCATGCTTTCTTTTTTCAAGTTTTTCAGATGATTCTCATGTGTAGTCAGAATTGAGACCCACTCTTTTCAGAATAGAGAATGACTAGGCTAAGTGAGTAAATTGTACAACACCTTGGGAAAGAATGCAGAACACCTGCTCTGGTCCAAACAAAATACTTTCAAAAATCCTCCAAGATTTGATTAAAAAAAAAAAAAAAGTCAAGTGATAGGGAATGGAAGAAGGTAAGTTGAAGAATAATAATGTTTGATATTGGGAGCAGAGTAAGAGGGAGAATAGAGAATTTGTGGGGAGGTTCTTTAGAATCTGAGATTTACCCAGTGTATAGAAATTACATGCATGATTTCTACATGAAGCTCTTCATTAAATAATTTAAAGAAAAATTAGGTTTATGTGAAGACATTTCTAACATTTTCCAGGTCTGTTTAGCATTGCTCTTAGTATGAGTATGATTCAGCTAAAGGCCTCTGGTCTAGTGCTAATTTGCATACCTAATCCCTTGATGCTAACACAGGTCAAAGCTTTGGAATACTTCATCTATGGCTATCACCAAGCTGAAATAAAGTTTTGATTTTTGGAATGTACAGCATGTTACTCAGACTGGATATATCTTGTTCAGAGATTGGCTAGCTGGCTGACTTTGATTCCAGGCTGAGTCCTTTTAACTACAGCTGAGAGTAGTTCAAATAAATCAAAATGGTTATTATAATTCATCTTCTTTTCATAATGTCTCTCTTCTGAAATAATCCCATCCCTTGGACTCCTGGTTTTGTTTGATCTTGTTATTTCTTCCTCCAAAACTGTCTCCCCCCCGACATCCTATTGTTTTGGGTCTTCCATAGCTTTGAAAACTTCTGATTAGGAGTCACACATGTGTCATTTAGAGACTAAGATACTGTGTGAAGGTAAAGCAGGAGTTTGGCTTCATGCAGATCCCTTGTGAGCAGTCAAGTATGCCATTCATACCTAGTCATGTTTTTCTAAACCCATTGGAAATAAGTATCAGTAATATAGCCAGAAGATAGAGCTCTGAATCTATAATGGTGGCTCTCTCACATGGGAAATCACCCTTTCTTTTCCTTACCTGATATAGATAGTCATTTAAATTTATCTTTGAGGGTGAATTGACTTTTTTTTTTTTTTTTTTTTTTGCTGCTACAAAAGAAAGAGAGAGATTCTCCAGAGTGCATTTTCTCATGGAATAACTTTAAGAGAAAAACCAGCTGATAATATACTAAATTTACATGCATTGTAAAGGCTACTGCCTTCTGCTGCTAATTAGTGTGTGGTGCATTAATGTGAGTTCAGGAGTAGCCTCACTCCTGGTTAGTCACTTAGAGAAGCATAAGCTGGGGAAATGCAAATTTTCTACAGTTCTGTAGAGTAATGAAACTGTCGAGAGAGTAATGAACTGAGGATTTGTACATACACAGTCATTAAAATGAATTTTAATCTAGTTTCAATTCATAATATCTTTGCTAATTTAGTCATTTTTTGCAAGATTTTGCATGAACTCTTTTGTTGTACAATTAGGTTTACACAGTATATATTTTATTCTTTTAAATAAAGATTTCTAAAAAGCCAAAGTATTTCCCTGAAATCTTGAAGGACAGGTAATCTTTTTGAGGATCACTCTCCCAAAATAATGTAGTATAGTGACTTTAATCCCAAAATCTCTTTAGTTTTCAAGTGCCAGGGTGTTTTAGGATTAGCTTTCCCTTAAGGTATTAAAAGGTCTCCAGTGTTTATCACTGTCAGTTTTATATTATTTGATGTCTCAACTAGTTTTATTGTCATTATTTAGAGCATGTGGTTATTACCACACTCTATTGTTCTCTTAATAAGTTTGAAGTCAAATAACTCTTTTTGTTCTACTTTCTACTAACATTTTGTGCAGCTTTGGACAAGTTGATTAAAAATTAAAATATTCTATTTTATATCAGAGGCAGAGAATCACCTGTTAAATGAGATATTGTAATTAAAGGGTCTAACTAAGTAAATGCTAGACTAAGTAAATTAAAGTAAAGTAACTAAGACTACATAAAGCAACTAAGTAAAGGCACAAACTAAATAAATGCTAGATTTTGCTATTACTTCTAGAACTACAATGAGTTAAAATGCTGGTAGTGGTATTGAGAAGAATAAGAAACAGACTTTCTGAAATGACAGATATGATTTATGTCATCTTCTAGGTGAAAGCTCACTGAGCACTTCACTTACGATTTACATATCTTACTATTTTTTTCTGTTTATTTTAAATTTATTTCTTTTATCAGAGGTTAATTCCTTTACAATATTGTATTGGTTTTGCCATAATCAACATGAATCTGCCACAGGTATACATGTGTTCCCCATCCTGAACCCCCCTCCCTCCTCCCTCCCCATACTATCCCTCTGGGTCGTTTCAGTGCACCAGCCCCAAGCATCCAGTATCATGCATCAAACCTGGACTAGTGATTCATTTTGTATATGATATTATACATGTTTCAATGCCATTCTACCAAGTCATCCCATCCTGTCCCTCTCCCACAGAGTCCAAAAGACTGTTCTATACATTTGTGTCTCTTTTGTTGTCTCACATACAGGCTTATCATTACAATCTCTCTAAATTACATATATATATATGCATTAGTATACTGTATTGTTTTTTTTTTCTTTCTGGTTTACATCACTCTGTGTAATAGGCTCCAGTTTCATCCGCCTCATTAGAACTGATTCAAATGTATTCTTTTTAATGGCTGAGTAATACTCCATTGTGTATATGTAGCAAAGCTTTCTTATCCATTCATGTGCTGATGGACATCTAGGTTGCTTCCATGTCCTGGCTATTATAAACAGTGCTGCAATGAACATTGGGGTACACGTGTCTCTTTCAATTCTGATTTCCTCGGTGTGTATGCCAAGCAGTGGGATTGCTGGGTCATAAGGCAGTTCTATTTCCGGTTTTTTAAGGAATCTCCACACTGTTCTCCATAATGGTTATACTAGTTTGCATTCCCACTAACTGTAAGAGGGTTCCCTTTTCTCCACACCCTCTCCAGCATTTATTGCTTGTAGACTTTTGGATCGCTGCCATTCTGACTGGCATGAAATGGTACCTTATTGTGGTCTTGATTTGCATTTCTCTGATAATGAGTGATGTTGAGCATCTTTTCATGTGTTTGTTAGCCATCTGTATGTCTTCTTTGGAGAAATGTCTATTTAGTTCTTTGGCCCATTTTTTGATTGGGTCGTTTATTTTTCTGGATTTGAGCTGTAGGAGTTGCTTGTTTATTTTCGAGATTGTTTGTCAGTTGCTTCATTTGCTATTATTTTCTCCCGTTCTGAAGGCTGTCTTTTCACCTTGCTTATAGTTTCCTTTGTTGTGCAGAAGCTTTTAATTTTAATTACGTCCCATTTGTTTATTTTTGTTTTTATTTCCTGTATTCTGGGAGGTGGGTTATAGAGGATCCTGCTGTGATGTATGTCAGAGAGTGCTTTGCCTATGTTCTCCTCTAGGAGATTTATAGTTTCTGGTCTTATGTTTAGATTTTTAATTCATTTTGAGTTTATTTTTGTGTATGGTGTTAGAAAGTATTCTAGTTTCATTCTTTTACAAGTGGTTGACCAGTTTTCCCAGCACCACTTGTTAAAGGGATTGTCTTTAATCCATTGTATATTCTTGCCTCCTTTGTCGATGATAAGGTGTCCATAGGTGTGTGGATTTATCTCTGGGCTTTCTATTTTGTTCCATTGATCTCTATTTCTGTCTTTGTGCCAGTACCATACTGTCTTAATGACTGTGGCTTTGTAGTAGAGCCTGAAGTCAGGCAGGCTGATTTCTCCAGTTCCATTCTTCTTTTTCAAGATTGCTTTGGCTATTCGAGGTTTTTTGTATTTCCATACAAATTGTGAAATTATTTGTTCTAGCTCTGTGAAAAATACTGTTGGTAACTTGTTAGGGATTGCATTAAATCTGTAAATTGCTTTGGGTAGTATACTCTTTTCACTATATTGATTCTTCCGATCCATGAACATGGTATATTTCTCCATCTATTAGTGTCCTCTTCGATTTCTTTCACCAGTGTTTTATGGTTTTCTATATATAGGTCTTTAGTTTCTTTACGTAGATATATTCCTAAGTATTTTATCCTTTTCATTGCAATGGTGAATGGAATTGTTTCCTTAATTTCTCTTTCTATTTTCTCATTATTGGTGCATAGGAATGCATGGGATTTCTGTGTGTTGATTTTATAACCTGCAACTTTACTATATTCATTGATTAGCTCTAGTAATTTTCTGGTGTATTTTTTAGGGTTTTCTATGTAGAGGATCATGTCATCTGCAAACAGTGAGAGTTTTACTTCTTTTCCAATTTGGTTTCCTTTTATTTCTTTTCTTGCTGTGATTTCTGTGGCCAAAATTTCCAAAACTATGACGACCGAGGATGAGATGGCTGGATGGCATCACGGACTTGATGGACGTGAGTCTGAGTGAACTCTGGGAGATGGTGATGAACAGGGAGGCCTGGCGTGCTGCAATACATGGGGTCGCAAAGAGTCAGACACGACTAAGCAACTGAACTGAACTGAACTGATGTTGAATAGTGGTGGTGAAAGTGGGCACCCTTGTCTTGTTCCTGACTTTAGGGGAAATGCTTTCAATTTTTCACCATTGAGGATAATGTTTGCTGTGGGTTTGTCATACATAGCTTTTATTATGTTGAGGTATGTTCCTTCTATTCCTGCTTTCTGGAGAGTTTTTATCATAAATGGATGTTGAATTTTGTCAAAGGCTTTCTCTGCATCTATTGAGATAATCATATGGCTTTTATTTTTCAATTTGTTAATGTGGTGTATTACATTGATTGATTTGCAGATATTGAAGAATCCTTGCATCCCATTATTAAAGCAAGGTAGTATCCCTTAATTGCTAAATACTAATGCGAAACTTATTAATGTGAAACTTCCTAAGCACGAATGTGATCATCTTAATAAAATTGATATATTAGTAGGGCATATACATATAAACCAGTGTTATTAGAAGACAATGCATGTACCAGGATGAATGAGTGAAGAAGTGGGTATAAAAATTATAACAACTAGTTTGCTTAGACTATAAAAGCTTATATGATCATAGCTTTTAAAAACATTTTTATTAGAGTATAGTTGATTTACAACATTGTGTTAATTTCAGGTACACAGCAAAGTGAATATACATATGATTCCATATCAATCCACTCTTTATGGATTCTTTTCCCATATGGGTCATAACAGAGTATCGAATTGAATTCTCTGTGCTATATAGTAGGTCCTTATTAGTTATCCTTTTATGTATATTATTGTGTATATCTCAATCCCAATCTCCTAATTTACCCCTCTTCCCCCCTTTCCATCTGGTAACCATTAGTTTGTTTTCTATGTCTGTAATTCCATTTATATTTTGAAAATTAGTTCATCTGTCTCACTTTTTAGATGTCACCTATAAGTGATATATTTTTGTCACTATCTTCCTGGCTTACTTTACTCAATATGTCAGTCTCTAGGTCCATCCATGTTGTTGCAAATGGCATTATTTTGTTCTTTTTTATGGCTGAGTGAATTTCCATCCTTTATATGTACAACATCTTCTCTATCCTCTACGTCTCTCTTGATGGACTTTTAACTTGTTTCCGTGTATTAGCTATTGTAAATATAATGGCAATGAACACTGGGGCGCATGTATTTTTTTTTTTTTTTTAATTATGGTTTTCTCCACTTGTATACTGGAGATACATGGGGTCGCTAAGAGTTGGACACGACTGAGCGACTTTACTTTCACTTTTCACTTTCATGCATTGGAGAAGGAAATGGCAACCCACTCCAGTATTCTTGCCTGGAGAATCCCAGGGACGGGGGAACCTGTGGGCTGCTGTCTATGGGGTCGCACAGAGTCGGACACGACTGAAGTGACTTAACAACAGCAGCAGCAGCAGCAGCAGCAGTTGTATACACAGGAGTAGGGATGCTGGATCATATAGTAGTTCTATATTTAGTTTTAAACAGACTATATTCCTATTCTTAATAATGGTGTACCAATTTATATTCCCTATTTATCAGCAGGATAGGAGGGTTCCCTTTCCTCCACATCTTCTCCAGCAATTATTGCTTGTATATTTTTTGATGATGGCCACTTTGACTGGTGTGAGGTGATGCCTCAATGTAGTTTTGTTGTGCATTTCTCAAGTGATGGTGAGCATCTTTTCATGGGCATTTTTTGCTATCTCTATGTCTTCTTTGAAGAAATATCTACCTAGTTATTCTGTCCATTTTTTTTTATTGGGTTCCCATTCTGCAGGCTGTCTTTTTGTTTTCTTTATGATTTCCTTTGCTGTGCAGAAGGTTTTAAGTTTAATTTACTCATATTTATTTATTTTTGTTTTTATTACTCTATGAAGTGGACAAAAAAATATCTTGCTGAAATTTATGTCAGAGTGTGTTCTGCCTTTGTTTTCCTCTAAGAGTTTTATATTATCTATATTTACATTTAGATCTTTAATCCATTCTGAATTTATTTTTGTGTATTGTGTTAGGTGAAGTCACTCAGTCATGTCCAACTCTTTGCAGCTCCATGGACTGTAGCCTACTATGCTCTTCCAACTGGGATTTTCCAGGCAAGAATACTGGAGTGGGTTGCCATTTCTTTCTCCAGAGGATCTTCCTGACCCAGGGATTGAACCCCAGTCACCCACATTGTAAGCAGATGCTTTCATTCTTTTATATGTAGCTGCCCAGTTTTTCCAGAAGACTTATTGAGGAGGCTATCTTTAATCCATTGTATAGTCTTGCCTCCTTGGTCATAGGTAATTGAGGTTGAGTGCATAGGTTTATGTCTGAGACTCTCTATCCTCTTCTATTAATCTATATTTCTGTTTGGGGGCTAGTATCTAACTGTTTTGATGGCTGTAGATTTGTATCATAGTCTGAAGCCAGTGTGCCTAATTTCTCCAGTTCTTTTTTTTCCCCCTCAAGATTAACTTGGCTATTTGAAGTCTTTTGTGTTTCCCCATAGACTGAATTTTTTGTTGTTGTTTTAATTTTATGAAAAATGTCATTGGTTATTGGATAGGGGTTGCACTGAATCTGTGGTTTGCTTTGAGCAATATAGTTATTGATCAATATACACTATTGATCCTTCCAATCCCAAAATATACTGTATCTTTCCATCTGCAACATCTTTGGTTTCTTCATCAGCATCTTATAGTTTTCTGAGTGCAACTCTTTTGCCTTTTTAGATAGATTTATTCTTAGGTATTGTGTTATTTTTGATGCAATGATAAATAGGATTGTTTCCTTAAATTTTCTTTCTGATCTTTTGCTGTAAGTGTATAAGGAATGCAAGAGATTTCTCTGTATAAATTTTGTAACCTGCAACTTTATCAAATTAATTGATAGGTTCTAGGAATTTTCTGGTAGCATAATTAGAATCTTCTGATCCATAATCAGACATATTGTCCATTGTGCCACTGCCCCCCATTGGTAGCATACTTAGGAATATTTATGTAGAGTATTGGGCTTCCCTGTTTGTTCAGAGGTAAAGAATCCAGCTGCAATGCAGGAGACATGGGTTCAGCCCCTGGGTTGGGAAGATCCCCTGCAGAAGGAAATGATAATTAATTCCAGTATTCTTGCCCGGGAAATCTCACAGACAGAAGAGACTGGTGGGCTAAGTCCATAGGGTCACAAAAGAGTAGGACATGACTTTGCAACTAAACAACAATAACATGTATAGCACTGTGGATCTGGCAAACAGAAATAGTTTTACTTTTTCTTTTCTAATTTGAATGTTTTCCCCTCTATAATTGCTGTGGCTAGTATTTTTAAAACTATGTTGAACAAAAATGATAAGAAGGAATACTTGCCCTATTTTTGATCTTGGAAATGCTTTCAGTTTTTCACCATTAAGAATAATGTTAGTTGGTGGCTTGTATATGGCCTTTATATATGACCATTTATTACGGAACAGGCTCCCTCTATACCTACTTTCTGGAGAGTTCTAATCATAAATGATTGTTTAATTTGATCAAAAGTGTTTTTCTGCATCTATTTAGATGATCAAATGTTTATTTTCCAGTTTGTTGATATAGAGTATCATATCGATTGATTTACATTTATTGAGGAATCCTCATATTCCTGGGATGAATCCCATTTGATCATGGTGTGTGATCCTATTAATGAGTTTTTGGACCCAGTTTGCTGGTATTTTGTGTCCATGTACATCAGTGATATTGGCCTATAACTTTTTTTTTTTTTCCCTCCTGTGGTATCATTGTCTGATTTTGGCATCAAGGGTATGGTGGCCTCATAGAATGAATTGAATTCTTTCTTCTGACAATTTTTGAAAGGTTTTCAGAAGGGTGGTGTTACTTTTCTTTAAATGTTTGAGTGAGTTCACCTTTGAAGCCATCTGGTTCTAGACATTTGTTTGTTGGAAGTATTTAAATCAGTTTCAATTTCTTGTGATTGGTCTCTTCATATTTTATATTTGTTCCTGGTTCAGTCTTGGGAGATAGTACCTTTCTAATGTTTTGCCTATTTCTTCCAGGTTGCCCATTTTATTTGCATACAGTTGCTTGAAGTAGTCTTTTATGGTCTTTTCTATTTGTGTTTGTTGCAAATTCTTTTTTTTTTCCCCTCTTAAACTTTATTGATTTGGGTCCCTTCCCTTCTTTCCTGATTGATCTAGCTAAAAGTTTTTCGTTTGCCCGTTTTAATTTTGTTTATCTTCTCAAAGAACTAGTTTCACTTATCCTGCTATTGTTTTCTTGGTCTCTATTTCACTTATATCTGCCCTGATTTTTATATTTTTTCCCTTGTACTATATTTGTGTTTTATTTTTTCTTCTTTCTCTAATTTCTTCAGTTGTAAGGTTAGGTAGTTTATTTGAGATATATCTTGTTTCCTGGGGCTTCCCAGGTGGCTCAGTGGTTAAAGAATCCATCTGCAATGCAGAAGACACAGGAGATGCAGATTCAATCCTGGGGTTGAGAAGAGCCCCTGGAGGAGGGCATGACAGCTCACTCCAGCATTCTTGCCTGGAGAACCTCATGAACAGAGGAGCATGGCTGGTACAGTCCATAGCGTCACAAAGAGTTGGACATGACTGAAGTGACTGAGTATACAAGATTATACAGGAAATACATATTTATTTCCTATAGTGAAATGTTATTGCTATAAACCTTCCTCTCAAATATTGCTTTTGACATAGGTTTTGCATTGTCATATTTTCATTCTCATTTATGTCTAGATTTTTTTTTTTTTAAGTTCCCTCCTGGACTTTTCAGTGATCCATTGGTTATTTAGTAACATATTGTTTAGCTTCCATGTGTTTCTTTCTTTCTTTCTTTAATATGTTTTTTCCTGTTGTTTTTCTTCATTGCTAAGTTGTGTTTGACTCCTTGAGACCCGTGTCCTTCACTATCCCCCAGAATTTGTTCAAACTCATGTCCATTGAGTACAGTAATATTATCTAACCATCTCACCCTCTGTCACACCTTTATCTTTTTGCCTTCAATCTCTCCTAGCATCAGGGTCTTTTCTTTGCATAAAAGAGGCAAAGTATTGGAGCTTCAGCTTCAGGATCAATCTTTCCAATACATATTCAGGGTTGATTTCCTTTAGGATTGATTGGTTTGATCTCTTGGTGATCCAAAGGATTCTCAATAATCTTCTCCAGCATCACAATTGGAAAGCATCAACTCTTTGGCACTCAGCCTTCTTTATGGCCCCATTTTCATATCTGTACATGACTATTGGAAAAACCATAGCTGTGACTGCGGATGCTTGCTGGCAAACTGATGTCTCTGCTTTTTAACATGCTGTCTAGATACTCTTGCCTGGAAAATCTCATGGATGGAGGAGCCTGGTAGGCTGCAGTCCATGGGGTCACGAAGAGTCAGAGACGACTAAGCGACTTCACTTTCACTTTTCACTTTCATGCATTGGAGAAGGAAATGGCAACCCACTCCAGTGTTCTTTCCTGGAGAATCCCAGGGACGGCGGAGCCTTGAGGGCTGCCATCTATGGGGTCGCACAGAGTCGGACATGACTGAAACGACTTAGTAGTAGTAGAACTCTGATGAATCATACTGATTTTGTCTTGAATTAATGACAAATCTGTAAAAGTTCTATATTCTCCTGCCTGTATTGTAGCTAGTTGTAGCTACAACTACAACATTATTGCTATTATGATC
The DNA here is from genome assembly GCA_006408615.1 of Connochaetes taurinus. Taxonomy (NCBI): domain Eukaryota; kingdom Metazoa; phylum Chordata; class Mammalia; order Artiodactyla; family Bovidae; genus Connochaetes; species Connochaetes taurinus. The sequence continues at coordinate 93,031 of SJXO01000918.1, forward strand.
AAGTTCTGAACCACTAGATTTGAGCATCAATGCTGAATGTAACTTCTGGGTCATGTCCTTAAAGGAAAAGAGTGTTCTATACATTGAAGCTTAGCAGCAGATTTTTCATAGAGTTTCTTTCAAAGAGCAAGTGTCTTTTAAATTCATATCTGTAGACCATTGGCAGTGATCAATCCCTCACTTTCAGTCTGTATTTGTCCCTAGTTCTGAGTTGATTGTCTTGTATATACTATATTATTCTTGCATCACTTTACTTTTCTATGTCATGTAGTTGGAACATTTAATTCATTTACACTTAAGGTAATTGACCATATGTCAGCTCTTGTTACTATTTCCTTAATTATTTGGGGTTTGTTTTGTTGGTCTTTCTTTTGTTCTTCTTTGGTTCTATTCCCTTTGATGACTGTCATTAGTGTTGTGATTGGAATGTTTTTTTTGTGTGTGTATGTGTATATTGTAGTGTTTTATTTATTTATTTATTGGTTTACATTTCCCCTGAGCTTTTGATATATTAGTCTATATATGTGCAAAGTTCTTTAAGTTGTTGTCTCTTGATTTAAAATGAAATTAGAAGTTCCTACATTTTTACTTTCCTCATGGTTTCTTTCTCAATATCATTATAGGTTTGGATGATTTCCTACTATTACTTTATATTTGTCTTCACTGGTAAGCTTTCCCATCTGTGATTTTCTTGTTTCTAGTTATGACATTTTTTTTAAATGCCATAAAAAATGTCTAAAGTTCCTTTAGGCTTTATTGTGAAGCTGTTTTGGTGGTGCTAAATTAGCTTAGATATTGCTCTTTTGTAAATCTTTTAATTTCTCCAATGAAACTGGGTGAACTCTTGCTGGGTAGTGTATCCTTGGTTGTATGTTTTTCTCTTTCATCACTTTAAATATAGCATGCCACTCTCTTCTGGCTTGCAGACATTATGCTGAAAATCCAGCTTATAACTTTATGGTCTTTCCCCTTTATGTTACTTATTGATTTACCCTTGTTGATTTTATTTATTTTTTTTTTATTTAAATTTTGTCAGTTTGTTATGTGTCTCAGCATGTTCCTCCTTGAGTTTTTTTTTTTTTTTTCCATATGGAACTCTCTGTGCTTCCTGGAATTGGGTGACTGTTTCTTTTCCCATGTTAGAAAAGTTTTCAGCTATAATCTCTTCAAATATTTTTGTCAGGCCCTTTCCCTTTCTCTTATTTTTCTGGGACTCCTATAATGTAAATATTGGTGCAATTAATGTTTCAGATGTCTCTGAGACTGTCTTAATTTCTTTTCATTTTTTTTTTAAATTTTGTTCTGTGACAGTGACTTCCACCATTATGTCTTCCACCTCATTTATTCATTCTTCTGACTCATTTATTCTGCTAGTGTATTCTGCTAGATTCTAGTGTATTTTTCCTTTCAATTATTGTGTTGTTCTTCTGCTTATTTGTTCTTAAACCTTCTATCTCTTTGTTAAACTTTTCTTATATCTTCTCTGACTGTGCTTCTATTATTTCTGAGATTTTGAATCATCATTACTTTGAATTATTTTTTAGGTAGATTGCCTACCTCCTCTTCATTTAGTTATCCTTGTGGGTTTTTATCTTGTTCCCTTATCTGCAACATATGTCTCTGTTGTATCTTTTTTTTTTTTTTCTGTTAATTTCTGTGTTTGTGGTCTTCTTTCTACAGGCTGAAGAGCCATAGTTGTTGTTTATGGTGCCTTCCCCTGGCTAGATGTGGTTGATCCAGGGGCTTGTTTAGACATCTTTGTGGGTGCACTGATATGGCCTCTGGTGCATGGAATTAGCTGCTGTCTCTGGTGGGCAGGGTCATGTGTATTTTGAGGTGGCTGTGAGCTTAGTATTACTTTAGGCAGCCTTTTTTTCTGATGGATGGGTTTGTGTCCCTATTGTATTGGTTATTTGGCCTGAGGCTTTCCAATACTGGAGCCTGCAGATTGGTGGGTGAGGTCAGTTCTTAGTGCCAATATGGAGACCTCTGGGAGAGCTCAGGTTAATCAATATTTCCTGGGGCCTCTACTACCTGTGTTCTTCCCATTACAGAGAATTACAGCCAATCCCCACCTATCCAGGAGGCCATATAAGACCCCTAGATTGATCTGTCCCAGGTTCCTGTGGAAGTACTACATTGTGCAGAGTCTCAGTGCATGTGAGACTTTTTGTGCATCCTCCTGGAGTAGAATCTCTGTTTCCTCCAGCTCTGTGGAGCTCCTGCACTCTGGCCTTGTTGACTCTCAGGGATAAATGTTCTGTTTTTTTTTTTCCTCCTGATGCAGAAACTCAGATTGTCTTGGAGGGCTACTTTTATATGAGAGTATCCCTGTGTAGCCTGTGTGGGCTTAATTTGTTGTTCCAAAGGTTTTTTTTAGTATAAATGTCTGCTGTCTCTTTCCTCCCTGTATGCTGCCTAATATCCCTTCAATAGGCAGTGTGACTAATGTTGTGGTGACCATAGCCCGCACCACATGCTGAGTAGGGCCTCCCCTCTGCAGTTGTCTCTGTCCTATCAGGGATAGGGTCTGCTCCCTAGTTTTTGGTGTGAGTGAGTGTGTGAGTGAAGTCGCTCAGTTGTGTCTGACTCTTTGCGACTGCATGGAGTAGCCTACCAGGCTTCTCTGTCCATGGGATTTTCCAGGCAATAGTACTGAAGTGGATTGCCATTGCCTTCTCCAAGTTTTTGGAGTAGGGCCCCCAAATCTGTTTCTTATCTGTGTTTCTGATATACAGTGAGAGGTAGGTGGGGTTGGAGCATTCACACTGGGAGAGATCACTGAGTGTTCATATTCTGGAGCTGTTCATCTGTGAGTGTACCTTTCATGTCAAGTTTCATTAGCTGTGCAAGCTCTCAGGTTACACAGAGCAGTTGGCACTGCTCTCAGCCTCACCATAACTGTGGTTATGCTAGCAATTGTCCCTGACAACTCTTAGACTTTGTTTTCACCCAGGCCACCAGTATCAATCTACAGAAACCATGTCTCAGGACTGAAGTAATCATTAATCTAGACCCACTGTGGATTCCATGGGGGCAATGACACAGGTCCCTTCTTCCTTTTCCTTCCTTCTTTCTTTCATCATATTCCATCACACAGGGAACTTTCCTGTCCTTTCAGCTTTCCAAAATCCTCTGCCAGTGCTTAGGAGGTGCTCTGTGAGGATTGTTCCATTTGTAGATGTAATCTTGATGCCTTTTTGGAAATAGATGTACTATATGTCCTCCTACATCTTGGCTGTCTTGACTCCTCCCCCTATAATTGTAGTTTTTTTTTGGAATATAAAATATGTTTTTCTTTTAATTGTGGAAATCAAGCAATCAAATCAGTCAGTCATAGAGGATAATTCAGGATGTCATCATCTAGAGACAACCACAGTTGGTATTTTGCTTAGGTCTTTTTGTATTATATACATTTACACATATATATGTCACATCAGCTTTAATAATGTTGTATCTTAGTGGGGTAATTTAGCATTTTTATTTAATGGTGTTTTATATTCCCTGAGTTTCAGATAGTTTTACATTATTTTTAATGTCTGCAGAAAAGTTCAAAATATAAACATAAACTTTATAAATAATGGCTTATTCTGGCATTTGGATTACTTCTCCTTTGGATTTGATTTAATTATGGTTACTTTGCAATAATATTATACAGAAAAATACTAAATATATCTACCTAGCAGTAGATTGCTAGACTAAAACATACATATATTTTAAACCTTTTGATAGCTTTATCCAAATTATCCTTTCAAAAACTTAGTTATTTACATTCCTGCCTGAAATGAATCAGAGGCCATTTTCTCACATGTTTACTAGTGAGAAAAACTAAACTTTACCAAAGCAGTAGGCAAGACACCACATTTTGTGTTACACTATTTTGTTTAATTGTGATGTTAAGTGCCAAAGTAAATACTTTTTACTTTCTGTTATTTCTATACATGCTTTTGCTTACTTTATCACAAGCTTCATATAATTAAGTGGCATTTTATCTGGAGAAGACATTCTAAATATAATTGCACCAGAATTTGATGCAGGGACAACATCTGGTTAAAATTACACATTCTTATAATTCCTCAGCATTACAAATTATTAGAGATTTCTTTAATGAGGACAAAGGTTTTTTTCTTCAGTGAAATTAATGGTGTCAAATTCAAAATGCCTGTTTTTTTTTGTTTTGTTTTGTTTTGTTTTAATGAATTATGAAGTGACCCTCTTCTGTCTGCTCTGCCGGGGAATAAATGATGAGACTGAACAATATCAAACAACCTCCCTCCCCTACCCTCCCTGCCTTTTTTCCCCTGAATATCATGTTGGAGGTTACTAGCAACCATTGACCTGGGAACAAAACCATAATATACCATGTAGCTAGCTGTTCAGTTTTCCCAGCACCATTTATTGAAGAATATGTTTTTCTCCATTATACAATGGAGAATACAGTTCAACTATGTTGAATAAAAGTGCTGACAGTGGACATCCTTGTCTTGTTCTTAATTTTAGAGGAGATGCTTTTGGGTTGCCCAGTTTTGCCTTTTTGCATAGGTGCATTGGTTATTGCTAGGTTTCCTATCCTGCTCCATTGATCTGTATTTCTATTTTTGTGTCAGCACCGTACTATTTTGATGGCTACAGCTTTATAGTATAGTCTGAAGTCAGGGAGCTTCATTCCTCCAACTCTGTTTTCCTTTATCAATATTGATTTGGCTATTTGGGCTTTTCTGTGTCTCCATATAATTTTAAGTTTTCTTGTTTTAGTTCTGTGAAAAATGCCATTGGTATTTTGAAATATTGATTCTCCAAATCTAAGAACATGGAATAACTTTCCATCTGTTTGTGTCATCTTTCATTACTGTCATAAGTGTCTTATGCTTTCCGGAGGACAAATCTTCTGCTTCCTTAGGTAGGTTTATTCCAAGGTATTTCATTCTTTTTGATGCAATAGTAAATGAGATTGGTTCTTGAATTTCTCTTTTTATTATTTCTCTGTTAGTGTATAGAAATAAAACTGATTTCTGTATATTAATTTTGTAACCTGTAACTAATCTAATTCATTGATGAGCTCTAGTAGTTTTCTCATTGTGTCATTAATATTTTTCTTGTTTAGTACCATGTCATCTTCAAAAAGTGACAGTTTAAATTCATTTGTCCCTATTGGGAATTCTGTTATTTCTTTTCCTTCTCTGATAGTCATGGCTAGAACTTCCAAAACTGTATTAAATAAAAGTGCTGAGAGTGGACATCCTTGCCCTGTTCCTAATCTTAGCAAAAAGGCTTTCAGCTTGCACAGTTGAGTATGAAGTTGGCTGTAGTTTTGTCATATATGGCTTTTGTTACATAAGGTATGCAACTTCTATGCCCAGTTTCTGGAGAATTCTTTTATCATAAATGGATGTTGAATATTGTCAAAAGCTTTGTCTGCATCTATTGAGATGATCATATGATTCCTATTCTTCAATTAGTTGATGTGGTATATCACACTGATTGACTTGCAGATAATGAAAAATCTTTGTATCCCTAGGATAAATCACACTTGATCATGCATGGAATATGATTCTTTTAATGTGTTGTTGGATTTGGATTTCTAGTATTTTGTTGAGGACTTTTGTGTCTATGTTCACGGTGATATTCACCTGTATTTTTATTTTTTCCGTGGTATCTTTGTCTGATTTTGGTATCATGGTGATGATGGACTCAGAGAATGAATTAGAAAGTTTTACTTCATTTGCAATTTTTTTGGTATGAGTTTGAGAAGGATAGATGTTAGCTCTTTAACTGTTTCATAGAATTTTGTAGCCACCTAGAATTTTGATAGGTGTCTGTGAATCTACGTGATCCTGGACCTTTGTTCATTGGGAGTTTTTAATCAGAGTTTCAATTTCAGTACTTGTGATTGGTCATTCATATTTTCTACTTTTTCTTGATTCAGTCTTGGGAGATTGTCCGTTTCTAAGAATTTGTCAGTTTGTTCCAGGTTGTGGTTTTTTTTTTTTTTCATACAGTTGCTAAGAGTAGTTCCTTATGATCCTTTGTATTTCTGTAGTATCCCATGTAACCTAACCTTTTTCATTTAGAATTTTAATGATATGAGTCCTCTCCTCTTTTTTCTTGATGAGTCTGCCTAAATGTTTATCAATTTTATTTGTCTTTTCAAAGATTCTGATTTTAATTTCATTGCTTTTTCCTATTTGTTTTCTTCATCTCTATTTCATTTATATCTGTTCTGATCTTTATGACTTCTTGCCTCCTACCAATTTTGGGTTTTGCTTGTTATTCTTTTTCTAGCTACTTCAACTGTAAGGCCATTAATTTTATTTGAGATTTTACTTGTTTCCTGAGATAAAGTTGTATTGCTATAAACTTCCCTCTTACAATGTATTTTGCTGTATCTCACAAGTTTTAGATCATTGTGCTTTCATTTTCATTTGTCTCTAGGTATTTTTTGAGTTTCTCTTTTATTTCTTTAGTGAAGAATTGATTGTTTAGTAGCATATTATTTAGCTTCCACTTTTGTGTTTCTTATAGTTTTTTGTTTGTTTTTTCTTATAATTTGTTTCTGATCTCATAATGTGGTTAGAACAGATGCTTGATATGATTTCAATTTTTCTTTTTCTTTTTAATCTACTGAGGTTCACTTTCTGGCCCACCATGTGATCAATCTTGGAAAATGTTTCTTTTGCACTTGAGAAGAATGCATATTCTGCTGCTTTTTGGATAGAATGCTCTATAAGTATCAGTTAAGTTCATCTGGTCTAATGTGTTATTTAATGATTTTCTGTCTGGCTGATCTGCTCATTGATGATACTGAGATGTTAAAGCCCCACCAATATTATTATATTACTGTTAATTTCTCTTTTTGTGGTTGCTGTTAATATTTTACTTTTAAGTCAAATTGAGGGGCCACTATGTTGGGTGCATGTATGTTTACAATTGTTATATCTTCTTCTCAGGTTTATTCCTTGACCATTGGTGGGGAAATTGGACAGTTACATTAAAAATAGACCACTTACCATACACAAAAATAAATTCAAAATGGATTAAACACCCAAATGTGAGACTGGACAGGATAAAACTCTTAAAGGACACCATTGGCAGAACACTTTCTGTATGAGCCATCTCCCAGAGTAATGTAAATAAAAACAAAATATGAAAACTGAACCTAATTAAGCTAAAAAGCTTTTGCATAGCCAGGAGACCTTACACAAAATGAAAAGATAGCCATAAGAATAGAAGAAAATATTTCCTAGTGATGTGACCTATAATGGATCAGTTTCCAACATTTATAAACAAGTCATGCAACTTAATATCATTAAAACAAAAGGCCAAATTAAAAAAAAACATGGGTAGAAAACATAAATAGACATTTCTCCTAATTAGACATATGGATGATCAAGAAGCACATTAAAAGACGTTCAACTTCACTAATTGTTAGGGAAATGCAAAACAAATCGACAAAGAAATAGCACTTCATATCCATCACAATGGCTATTGTTAAAAATTCCACAAATACTGGACAAAGTTTGGAGAGAAGGTAATCCTCGTATACTCTTAGGGGGAATGCAAATTGGAACAGTCACTTCGGAGAAGAGTATAGAAGTTTCTTAAGAAACTTAAAATTGAGCTACCATATGATTTTGTAATCTCATTCCAGAGCATGTATCCAGAGAAGTACTTGGCCCAAAAGGATACATTCATCCTAATGTTCATTGCAGTTCTTTTTTTCATAATAACTAAGACATGGAATCAACCTAAATGTCTGTTGATAGAAAAATAGATAAAGATGATGTGATGCATATATACAATGGAATATTTCTCAGCCATTAGAAAGACTGGAATAATGCCATATGCAGCAACATGGACAGACCTTTTGAGTGAAGTAATTCTGAAAGATAAATAGAAATCACGCATGATATCCCTTATAAGCAGAATCTTATAAATGATGCGTATAAACTTATTTACAAAGCAGCAACAGACTCTCAGACTTAGAGAATAAACTTACAGTTACCAAGGGAAGGGTGGGAGAGAGGGAAAGTTGGGCAGTTTGGAATTGACATGTATGCAGTGATATATTTAAAATGGATAATCAACAAGGATCTAGTTTATAGTATAGGGAATTCTGCTAAATATTATATATCAACCTAAATGGGAAAATAATTTGAAAACTAATAGATGCAAGTATATTTATAACTGAATTACTTGCTGTATATTTGAAACTAACACAATATTGTTAATCATCTACATTTCGATATAAAATAAATAAAATGTTCAAAAGACATAATACACAAGGACTGCTTTGAATATGTATTTTGGAATTTGTGCAGAAGAACAGGAATTGTGTTGACAAAAAAGGATATCCCTATAGTGTGTTGGGCAGCAAGACCCTTCCACTACATATACACTTTGACTAAATGTATGACAATGACTTTTTGAGTCATTTCAGTTGTAATGGTTTATTGATAAATAGTTATTAAAATGAATAAAAAGGAGGATACATTTTTTTTAACTGTCCTATCAGCAAGTACTTGTGAAGTATCTTTGCAATATCCAAGCATCATCATTTCCTGTCTAGTTCAGAAATAATCTATATTATTTGCTTTTTTGCTTTGCTTTATGGTCAACTGAACAGTTTCTGGCTAATTTCAGATCTCCCATTATCAGAAAGGTATCAATACCATTATTGCTTATAATGATATAACTCTTTGGGAATGATGTTGAATAATATAGATCTTCTTGTCTGTGGTTCCTAATATCACTCCTTTAATGCTGGTTACATACTCAAGATGCTACATCATCCATCCTGTCACCATTGACCATTGACTTCAGGTGACTTTCTTAAGATTGTTACATTGCTTTTCTGATGATGTTCACAAATGCAATTTTACCCAAATTACCCAGGATAATGTGAGTAATGATTAATTTTCCAATCGTTAAACTTATTGTTGGGAATTTCATAGCATAGACATAAAACTATGCTTTTTCTTGAACTCTTTAAGCAATAGCTATTGCATTCCTGGAATGACCTCTTTCAGTTTGACAGCATCTCTGCTTAGGTGATGGACCTGAAGATAGAGTGAGATTTTATTGTTGTTGCTATTCAGTTGTTATATCGTGTTCAACTCTTTAGGACCTCAGGGAATGCAGTACTGCAGAAGGACTCTGTCCTTCACTATCTCCTGGAGTTTGCTCAAATTCATGTTCATTGCATCAGTGATGCTATCTAACCATCTTATCCTCTGCCACCCTACTTTTGGTGCCTTAAATTTCCCCCAGCATCAATGTCTTCTACTCTTTATATTAGGTGGCAAAAGTATCAGAGCTTCAGCGTCAGCATCAATCCTTCCAATGAATATTCTGGGTCGATTTCCTTTAGGACTGACTGGTTTGATTTCCTTGCAGTCCAAGGGACTCTCAAGAGTCTTCTAAGAACCAAGACTCAAAAGCACCAATTCTTTGACACTCAGCCTTATTTATGTTCAAACTCTCATATTTGCACACGATTACTGGGAAAACCATAGCTTTGACTATACAGACCTTTGTTGGCAAAGTGATGTCTCTAATTTACAATATGCTGTCTAGGTATGCATAGATTTCATCAAAGGAGCTTTTTAATTTCAATCCTGTAGTCACCACCCACAGTGGATTTTGGAGGCCAATAAAATAAAATCTGTCACTGTTTCCACTTCTTCCCCTTCTGTTTGTATGAAGTAATGGGACTGGGTGCCATGATCTTATTTATTTTTTTTCACTCTCCTTTTTCCCCCTCAAGAGGCTCTTTAGTTCCTTTTTACTTTCTACCATTAGAGTAGTATCATGTACACATCTGAGGTTGTTGATATTTCTCCCAGCAAACTTGATTCCAGCCTGTGATTCATCGAGCCTAGCATTTGCCCTGAAGTACTCTGTATATAAGTTAAATGAGCAGGGTGAAAATATACAGCCTTGTCATACTTTTTCCCAATTTTAAACCAGTCCATTGTTTCATGTGTCATTCAAACTGTTGTTTCTTGACCCATATACAGGTATCTCAGGAAACAGATAAGGTAGATTTGTACTCCCATCTCTTTAGAAATTTTCCTAATTGTTGTGAACCACATAGTCAAATCTTTAACATATTCAGTGAAGCAGAAGTAAATGTTTCTGTGGAACTCCCTTGCTTTTTCATGATCCAACAAATGCTGGTGATTTGACCTCTGATTCCTTTGCCATCTTGGCTTTCCTTTGAAAGCCATCTTGTACATTTGGAAGTTCTCCATTTATCACTTTTGAAGTCAGATTGAAGGTTTCTGAGCATATCCTTAGTAACATGTGAAATGAGCCCAACTATATAGTAGTTTGAACATTCTTTGGCATTTCCCTCCTTTTGAATTGAAATGAAAACTAAAATTTTTCAGTCCTATGGCCATGGCTGAGTTTTCCGAATTTGCTGCCATATTGAGTGCAGCATTTTAACAGCATCATCTTTTAGAATTTGAAATAGCTCAGCTGGAATTCCATCACCTCCACTAGCTTTGTTTGCAGTAATGCATCCTAAGGCCCACTTGACTTCATACTCCAGAATATATGACTTAGGTGAGTGATAACACCATCATAGTTATCTGGGTCATTAAGTTATTGTTTGTATAGTTCTGTTTATTCTTGACACCTCTTCTTAATTTCTTCCACTTTTGTTAGGTCCTTACTGTTTCTGTCCTATTTCATGCCCATCCTTGCATAAAATGTTCTCTTGGTATATCCAATTTTCTTGAAGAGATCTCTAGTCTTTTACATTCTATTATTCGACTCTATTTCTTTTCATTGCTTATTAAAGAAGGACTTATTATCTCTCCATGCTATTCTCTGGAACTCTGCATTCAGTTGGGTATATTTTCCCTTTCTCCTTTGCCTTTTCTTCTTTCCTCAGCTATTTGTAAAGCCTCCTCAGACAACCATTTTGCCTTCTTGCATTTCTTTTCCTTTGGGATGGTTTTGGTTACTGCCTCCTATAAAATGTTACAAACCTCTGTATAGTTCTTCAGGCATTCTGTCTACCAGATCTAATTTCTTGAATCCATTTGTCATGTCCACTGCATAATCAATCATAAGAGATTTTATTTAGGTCATACCTGAATGGTCTAATGGTTTTCCCTACTTTCTTCAATTTACATCTGAATTTTGCCATAAGTTCTTAATCTGAACAACAGTCATCTTCTGGTCTTGCTTTAGCTGACTGTATAAAGCTTCTCCATATTTGGCTTCAAAGAACATAATTAATCTGATTTTGGTATTGACTGTCTGGTGATATCCAGATGTAGAGTCATCTCGTTGGAAAAGGGTGTGTTCCCTTGATAAAAGTCTTGATAAAAGTCTGTTAGCCTTCATCTTGATTCATTTTGTACTCTACAGCCAAATTTGCCTTTTATTCTGGGTATTTCTTTACTTTCAACCATTGCATTCCAGTTCCTTATGATGAAAAGGACTTTTTTTTTTTTTGGTATTAGTTCGAGAAGATGTTGTAGGTCTTCGTAAGACTGGTCAACTTCCACTTCTTTGACTTCAGTGGTTGAGACATAGTTTTGGATTACTGTGATGTTGGGGGCTGCCCTGGTGGCTCAGATGGTAAAGAATCTGCCTGTGATGCTGGTGACTTTGGTTTGGTGTCTGGGTCATGAAGATCCCCTGGAAAAGGGGATGGCTGCCCCCTCCAGTATTCTTGCTTAGAGAATCCCATGGACAGAGGAGCCTGGTGGTCTGAAGTCTGTGGGGTTGCAAAGATAGAACATGACTGAAGGACTAACGCTCTCACTTTCACTGTGATATTGAATGGCTTGCTTTGAACATGCACTGAGATCATTCTGTCATTTTTGAAGTCTCACCCAAGTACTTCTTTCAGACTCTTTTGTTGATTATGAGAGTTACTCCATTTCTTCTAAGGGATTCTTGCCTGTAGTAATAGATATAATGGTTATCTAATTAAACTTGCCCATTCATAATATGTTGATGTTCAATTCTGCCATCTCCTGCTTGACCACCTCCTATTTATCTTGATTCAGGGACCTTACTCTGATGGACAGAGGATCCTGGTGTGCTGCAGTCCGTGGGGTCAGAAACAGTCAGACACAACTGAGCAACTGAACTGAACTGATGGACCTAACATTCCAGGTTTCTATGCAATATTGTTCTTTACAGAACTTTACGTTCACCACCAGACTCATCCACAACTGAGCATCATTTCAGGTTTGGCCCAGCTGCTTCTTTCTTTTTGGAGTTATTAGTAATTGCTTTTCACTCTTCCCTAGTAGCATATTGCATGCCTTCCAACCTGGCTCATCACCTAGAGTCTTATCTTTTTGCATTTTCATACTGTTCATGGAGTTTTCCAGGCAAGAATCTTGGAGTGGGTTTCTATTTCCTCCTACAATGGACCACATTTTGTCAGAACTCTTCACTATGAACTATCTGTCTTGGGTGTCCTTCCACGACATGGCTCACAGCTTCACTGAGTTATGCAAGCCCCTTTACCACAACAAGGCTGTGATCCATGAGGGGAAAAGTGAGATATGTAGTTCCATTTTTTCAAGGAATGTCTCTTCCTCTAATCTTCATGTAATAAGAACAACTCTGGAGATAAAAATTTCATCAGTGTCAGACACCAGAAAAAGTACAATTGAAAGGAGCCCCTTTTATTGCAGAGCAATAGTTTGGAAAGAGATATGAACACTCCTGGGAGGGCTGTTGAACAGACCCAGAGTTGATGAGGAGGTTTAGCCTTAGTTTTAGTACTAGAAACCACCTGGTCCAAAAGTATTTGTCCCTACTGCTATTCTTCTTTTTTTTTTCCTCCATGCAGCACCATGATCAAAACCAACACTTAAGTCCACAGGCATATATAAAGTTTTGTGGACAAAACTTTAGTAGACTTCAACTCATCCTACGTGAAATGTGAGGGAGACACATTCAAAAACAGCACAGAATAGCTGGATCTCACACAACCCGGAGGGGAAAAATACTGCAGTGGCCAGTAAGTGTAATCTAATCAGTGGTCTACCCCTATATTGGTTAGTAAAGATATTGTTTTTTGGCCTTACATTTCTGTTTTCAGTTTTGTCTCTGGTTACAAAACTGGTATCTGCACAATGTAAGAAAACGTTGATAAATTCTAAGCAATGTAACAACAATAATCAGTGATAATAGCATAATTCAGTGGTAATATTCTTAGTGGGCTTTGAAAAACAAGAGAGATAATGTTGGATTTTAAATCAAAGAACAAAATATATATATGCAACTCCAAACCAATTTAAAATTAATAAATTAATAACTGGAGAGGGATAGTTCTTTTTAAAATTTATTTATTTTAATTGGAGGCTAATTACTTTACAATATTATATACAGAATTATTCCAAATAACACTTGTAGACACATCCAGCTCTATGCAGTATGGCTTAAATTCCTTCATCTTGAATGTGAGCTGTGCTTAGTCACTCAGATTAAATGAATAGAGTATGAAGATAGAAAAATGGCAATTTTACAGTGAGAAACTTGGCAAACACTACCTCAGCTAGGTTATCAAGGTTAATATCATTAGCAGAATTTCATGTTATCATTTATCCCCCAATATGATATGATGAGAAGGGTGCTTCACTTCCATGATACTCTTTCAAAATTACTGATAAATCCAGACTAACCCAAACAGGGAATCATTCTAAAAAAGAAAGACCTGACAGGTATTCTTCAGAATTTTTTAAAACTTGGGAGGGGGAAAAAAAAAAAGAAAGAAAGAAAATACTGAGAAACTCTCACAGATTCAAAAAAAGGAAACAGTGACAAAATATTATTATCCTACAGTAGATACTGGAACAGAAAAATGATGTTAGTCAGAAAACTGGTAAAATTTAAATCAAGTTTATAGTTCAGTTAATGGTATTGTAACATTGCTAGCCTATTCACAATGACAATATTAGAGGAAGCTAAGTGTGAAGGATTCACAGAAACTCTCCACAATACCTTGGAAAACTTTGTGTATATTTAACATTATTTCTAACCAGAAAGTTTTAAAAATATTGGTGCATTCCTACCCAGTTTTTCTCCTGCAAACACTTTTTCATACAAATGATTTTTTAATAATTTCTATGGAACTTAATATCTGTTTTACAAATTACAATTTCATGTGTGTTTCAATGTCATTTAGAGTTCACAGAAATCTGTGAAAGGTGCTATAGAGGAATAACAATTAGTCAAGATGGTGGTGGTCAGGCTCTCTTGCTCCACATTCTGTCACTGTGGATCCACATTCTATAAACAATGACTTTGCAAATTTGTGTAACAGCTGAGATCATTTATAGCACTGCTCACGCACATCATGACATAATAGCTTAGTGAATTGCCACCTTTGTTCATGTATACGTACCTAAGCTCTGCCTGAAACAGCCCTTACTGCTGTGTCAGCCATGAGAGAGAAGAAAGCATGTCTGCCTTGATGCTGCATCAGCCACTGGTGGATAAAGTGTATCTGCAGTTCCTACAGCTCCTCACATTTTCTTCCAGCTTCCCAGCTCTCAACTTGCCTACCTTGGGTTCAGCATTCAGTGAGACAGGAGCATAATATTTTATTTTAGGAATAACTTAACTATTTCAATATCATTCAGCACATAGATTTTAGTAAATTTTGTAATTGTTACAAATAATTCTGTGATTAATATATCTGTGGGCATAAATCTTTGTGTGCCATTTGGATTATTTATTTAGAATGATATTTCAATAAATGAGAAAAATTAGCTAAAAAGAATATGAACTAAAAGAAGAGTTTCTGGTGCATGTTATCAACTTTATTTGCAGAATTTAGTGACTCATTTTAAAACAAGTAAGCTATTTCTGAAAAACAGTAGAATATTACAAACAAAACTCTATCAAGGAGAAAATAATTGAGACAGCTAAACCTTAAGAAGAAAGAGAGACAGGAAGTTGTATTCCTATAGGAAGAGGTAAAATATCCCAGACCCAGCAGATATTACACACATTTGGATCAAGTGAAATTCAAGGGTTGAGAGAAGAAAAAAAAAAAAAAAAATCAAAATTAATAAATGGAAAATGTATACACTTATTTTTGTGAGGCTGCCTTTCTCTCTCTCTCTCTCTCTCTCTCTCTCTCTCTCTTTTGGATTTGCCAACTGCCACTCATCCAGTATACTTGAAACTGGATGAGTGGTGGTTGGTAAATAACACCTGATTCTGGTTTTACCAATTATGAGTTGCAACTCAGGTTGAGTCATTTCATCTATCTCAGCCTCAGTTTCTTCAAGTAAAAGGAGACAATATTAAAGCAGATATTTTTGAAAATCATTCATTTACATTTCTTGGTTAGTTGTCACCAGGGATTTATTCATGCTTCTAAATTGATACAGAAATATTTGGTTACCTCCCTCTATTTAAAGGAGGGGTAGGTATATGGGATTTCTAATAACAGTTTTTCTTATCTGTTTCCCTTCTGACTATGGAGTTTGAGGAGCTACATGCACTGCAGACTTTTAGTTGATATAAGAGATTGTGGTCATCCTACCCATCTTTCCTGAATAAGTTCACCTGAAACATGCTATTCACTAGTGTACTCCAACAGTGGCTTCTCTGCTAGATTGACTACCTATTCCCCAGGGTCAACAATCATTAATCATTATGCTTTTTGTGTGATTGCTTTATGAAGGCATGGTTCAAGCAATTATTTTTGAGAGCATGTGACAAATTGACTTTGCTTATTGTGCTAAGACCTAAGGATATCTCTAGTTATACTCTGCTTACTTTAAATTATAGATATTACTTTAAATTAAACATTTTTTTGCTCTTAAAATTAAGAAAAATAAAGGATCAATTATCTTATGATGGTGATGAAGTTACAGTATTACCTACTATTTCACTTCTATGGACTATTGTCACCATGTACATGTACCCTTTTCTTTCTCTGTATATCCAAAATGATCTTCCTCAATGCCCTGTTCAAATTTTGCTCTTACCTTGAGTTTGGTTTTTTTCTTAACTCTTCTCCAAATTCACACAAATCTTGATCTCTAATGTTTAATGCTTTTTAAAGTAAAGCTTAGCTAGATATTTACCACATTCTGGTTTATATGGTGTGTATGGATAGATAGTAATTTAATAGAGCATAGCTTCCCAAGTTATGAAGCCCTGGAGTTGAATCTCAGCATCAACATTTACTAACTGTGGTACTCTGGGCATGTTACAGAACTCCACAGAGGGAAACAATGCCTTTCCAGGCTTCTTGTGTGGCTTAAGTAGGACATTCATAATGTAAAATGCCATGCTCTAAGTTTTATTTCTAACGTTTCCTACCTTAGTTGTTGTTTATTTTCTTATAAAATAGAGTTTTGGTTAAATAAGGAATACTAGAACATTGAAGGATTTTTGAAAATTGAATGTCACAAATTTAACACATATCAAACACCAGAGAAAGTTGGGGTCCAGTTTCTTTAAATACTGGTAAATAAATTTTGTCATGTTAAATCAAGTTTGCTCTCTTGTATTGATTATTTACTTTAGTGACTTTTCCCCCATTCTAAAGGATTTTAGTTGTTTTCTTGTGGTTAATATTCAAATTTCATCTTATTGTCTTCAGTTCTGTTAATAACCAAACTGGGTCTGGATAGATTATCATTAAATGGCCTAGGGGATCTGTACAATGTAGAGTGCTCTGTATACTAAACAAGTTCAGAATTACTGACCTTACAAGAAATGTGGCATTTATACAGTGTAACTATAATCTTGTTTTGATAGATTTCAATGATGAGTAATTAAACAATGCTAATCTAGTGTTGTGATGTTAATTACATTCTCATTAACTAGAGGCTATATGTTCCCCCTAAAACCCAAAGACAGTATCAGGAAAAACAAGAGGCAAATAGTTCAGCTCAGTTCAGTCACTCAGTTATGTCTGATACTTTGCAACACCATGGCCTGCAGCATGCCAGGCCTCCTTGTCCATCACCAATAACTAGAGTTTACTCAAACTCACATCCACTGAGTCATTGATGCCATTCAACCATCTCATCCTCTGTTGAGCACGCCCGCCTTCAATCTTTCCCAGCATCAGGGTCTTTTCAAATGAGTCATTTCTTCTCGTTGGGTGACCAAAATATTGGCGTTTCAGCTTCAACATCAGTCCTTCCAATGAATATTCAGGACTGATTTCCTTTTTGATGGACTGGTTGGATCTCCTTGCAGTCCAAGGAACTCTCAAGAGTCTTCTCCAACACCTCAGTTCAACAGCATCAATTCTTCAGAAGTCAGCTTTCTTTATAGTTCAACACTCCCATCCATACTACTGGAAAAACCATAGCTTTGACTAGATGGACCTTGTTGGAAAAGTAATGTAACTGCTTTCTATATGCCGTCTAGATTGGTCATACCTTTTCTTCCAAGGAGTAAGTGTCTTCTAATTTCATGGCTGAAGTCACCATCTGGAGTAATTTTTGAGCCCCCAAAATAAAGTCTGCCACTGTTTCCACTATTTGCCATGAAGTGATGGGACCAGATGCCATGATCTTCATTTTCTGAATGTTGAACTTTAAGCCAACTTTTTCACTCTCCTCTTTCAGTTTCATCAAGAGGCTCTTTATTTCTTCTTCACTTTCTGCCATAAAGGTAGTATCATCTGCATAAATGAGGTTCTGATATTTCTTCTGGCAATCTTGAATCCAGCTTGTGCATTCCAGCCCAGCATTTCACATGATACATTCTGCATATAAATTAAATAAGCAGGATGACAATATACAACCTTGAAATATTTCCTTCCCAATTTGGAGCCAGTGTGTTGTTCCATGTCCAGTTCTAACTGTTGCTTCTTGACCTTCTTATAGATTTCTCAAGAGGCAGGTCAGGTGGCCTGGTATTCCCATGTCTTTAAGAATTTTTCATAGTTTGTTGTTATCCATACAGTCAAACGTTTTTCATAGTCAATAAGTCAGAAATAGATGCTTTCTGGAACTGTCTTGCTTTTTCAATGATCCAATGATTGTTTGCAATTTGACCTCGTATTCTTCTGCCTTTTCTAAAACCATCTTGAACATCTGGAATTTCATGGTTCACGTATTATTGCAGCCTGGGTTGGAAAACTTTGAACATTACTTTACTAGTGTGTGAAATGATTGCAATTGTGTGGTAGTTTGAGCATTCTTTGGAACTGGAATGAAAACTGAACTTTTCCAGTCCTGTGGCCACTGCTCTGTTTTCTAAATTTGCTGGCCTATTGAGTGCAGTACTTTCACTTCATCATCTTTTAGAATATGAAGTAGCTCAACTGGAATTCCATCACCTCCAATAACTTTGCTTGTAATGATGCTTCCTGAGATCCACTTGACTTCACATTCCAAGATTTCTGGCTCTAGGTGAGTGATCACACCGTTGTGATTATCTGGGTCATGAAGTTTTTTTTTTTTGTATAGTTCTTCTGTGTATTCTTGCCACCTTTTCATAATATCTTCTGCTTCTGTTAGGTCCATACCATTTCTGTCCTTTATTGAGCCCTTCTTTGTGTGAAATGTTCTCTTTGTATCTCTAATTTTCTTGAAAATATCTCTAGTCTTTCCTATCCTATTATTTTCCTCTGTTTCTTTCCATTGATCACTAAGGACGGCTTTCTTATCTCTCCTTGCTATTCTTTGGAACTCTTCATTCAAATGGGTATATCTTTCCTTTTCTCCTTTGGTTTTTGCTTCTCTTCTTTTCACAGCTATTTATAAGGCCTCCTCATTCTGCTATTTTGCATTTTTGTATTTATTTCTCTCCTGTACAATGTCACAAACCTCCATCCATAGTTCATCAGATACTCTATCAGAGGCAAATAGTAGATATGTATATTTATTTACTTTGTGGGTTAATCACTAATTCGTGTCCGACTCTTGTGATCCCATGGACTGTAGCCTGCCAAGCTCCTTTGCCCATGGGATTCTCCAGGCAAGAATACTGGAGTGGTTTGCTATTTCCTTCTCCAGGGAATCTTCCCAACCCAGGAATCAAACCTAAATCTCCTATATTGCAGGCAGATGATTTACAAACTGAGCTGGTTAGGCAACTAATTTTGATGTTATTCATAAGGGTTAGTCATTCCTGAAGTTTGACTCTTGAAGAAATAGAATAGTCAAGTGGTCAAAAATGTGATGAGCTTCCCTTGTTGCTAAATGGCAAAGAATCTGCCAGAAATGCAGGAGACCCAGGTTCAATCCCTTGGTTTGGAACATACCCTGTGGGCGAGACTAGTTACCCATCCCAGTATTCCTGTAGCTTCCCTGGTGTCTCAGACTGTAAAGAATCTGCCTACATCAGCACATTCTATTTGTCCTAATTTCAGCTGTGATGATTATATATTACATTGCTGAAAAACACATTCCTTCCTTAAAGGAGCAGAGGATATTCTTTTGAAACTGTAACAGTGGCAAGTATCTAAATCTCTTGTTATCTGACCAGAAAGTTTAGTATTAAATCTTTTCCCCTCTCAGTCACAAAAAGTGATCCACCTTGTTGAGAGATTAGAAAGTCACAAAAGATTATGTTTGGGGAAATTATTGTAGTTTTCCATGTTTGAGACAGATAGTTGAGTTTGCTGATGAAGCTAATTGCTCCTTCATCTGTGTTCAACACACACCAGGTTGTTGATGTGTTCCTTAGCTTTTTCATGGGCTCTCATCAAGTTTGGTGTCGTTACCTGTTCTTTACAATAACACAATGTTAATAGAAAAATTATGTTGGAGAAAATTGAAAAGCTATGACAGATAAGGAGATATCTTTTCTAAGAAAAGATTCTTAGAAAATGTTCCAAAAAATGAATAAGAATAGAAATAGACAATTGACAGAAACAAAAAACTAACCAAAGTATGCAGATATAGTCAAATTCAGTATGAAATCTGTGCAACCTCATGGACTGTAGACTGCCAGGCTCCTTTGTCTATGGTGATTCTCCAGGCAAAAATACTGGAGTGGGTTTCCATGCCCTACTCCAAGGGATCTTCCCAGTGCAAGATCAAACCCAGGTCTCCCCCATTGCAGGCAGATTCTTGACTATCTGAGCCCCCAAGGGAGCCACAGTATTGATCAGGGACTTACCAGATAAAATAACAATGAGATATCACTTTTATCTGCCACAGTGGCATTAAAAACATAGTGTTAAGAACTATTGCTGCCAGAGAAATGAAAAGTATACTGGATGAATTTCTTTTGTAAATATAAATATTAAATCACTTTTACAAAAGTACGAAGCAACATTTACTAAATTTAAAAATAACTGTAACTCTAGTAATCTCTGACCTGGGAATATGTCTTAAGGAGATAAACATGCAAGATGAATACTCTAGCATATTCAGGTTTATTGAACAGTGTCCATAGTGGGAATAAACAACCATGGATGCATAATTGCATGCTCAGTCATGTCTGACTCTTTGAGACCCCATGGACTGTAGTTTGCCAGGCTTCTCTGTCCATGGAGTTTTCTAGGCAAAAATACTGGAGTGGCTTGCCATTTCTTTCTCCAGGGGATCTTCTTGACCTAGGGATTGAAGCTGAGTCTCTTGTGGCTCCTGTACTGACAGGAAGATTTGTTACTACTGTGCCACGATGAATAAATGACTATCAATAAATCAGTTGCATAAATTATGCACACCAAAAACATTGAATATTATGTAGCCATTCAAAAAATAGTTATATATAAACTTCCATTATATATTGCATAATAATAAAAACAAATAAGTTAAATTAATTTTGAAATAAGTATGCATATTTGCACAGAAAAGTGTGTATTACCATTTTCATGTGTTAGTGTTAGGTGCTCAGTCATGTCTCACTCTTTGCAACCACCAGGACTGTAGCCCCCCAGGTTCCTCTGTCCAAGGGATTCTCCAGGCAAGAATACTGGAGTGGATAGCCATTCCCTTCTCCAGGGGATCTTCCTGACCAGGGATTGAACCCTGATCTCCTTCATTGCAGGCAGATTCTTTGCCATCTGAGCCACCAGGGAAACCCTCTATTTTCATACACAAGTATAAATATTTGCAAAATGTACAACGTTTAACCAAAATTATATGTGGTTAACTGAGCTGAGAACAATATTTGGAAAAATATAAAAAAGGACACCATATTTTTAAAGTTAGTTACCTTTAATGGAATGAGGTGGAATGAGGTGGAAGAATAGGTGGAATTGGGTAAAAAAGAGAAAAAGAGGTAAGTGTGAAGTAAAGACAAAACACTATAGCAAGATAAAAAGAATGTGCAATGTGATACTCTATTTGTAACTACTGTATAAGTGAGTATACATGTGTTTATAAAAATTAGAAAAAGTTAATATGAAATATATGAAAAAGTTAACATGAAATATATCTATTGTTAAGATATTAAAAATTGCTTGCTTAAACTGAAAGACTGGGGTTCTCTGTTGTAAATATAATGGCTTTGGTGGGAATAAGAGATAGGAGATGCAATTGAAGAAGTGTGCTTAAGACCTCCAAAGCTATTAACACTTGTTACAACATTGTTAATTTTTATATCTTATGTATATATGCCACATATTGGCTTGTGTATATGAAATATAACATAATATTAAAATGCAATTTTACATGTAATGTAAGAGCAATAGCTATGTAATGTGGGTGCATTATTACATTTTAAATAAAAAAACAAGCAAAGACCTAAAACTTCTTAAAACACATATAATTTTGGAAACTACATGTATCTCAGGTTTCTTTTTAATATGGATTCATGAACACAGAAAGGTTGTGAAAGGAACTGTGAAAGAAAAATCAAAATGGAGTTATCAAAGAAAACTCTCTAAAATGGAGCTGGGAGGTCAATGAGGAACTGAGACTTAGCACATCTCAGCCCAGATGGAATTTGAGTTTTGGACCAATCATTGTCAGTGCAGGCATCTAGAACATCTTTACAGTCTTCCAAAAATTCAAGATAATTATCATGCCCTTAGCCTAAATAACTGATGATAGCCTATGCCTTGAGGGCAAATATTTACTTCTTGCATAAGAGACAACCATAATTCTTGAAAGACAATTTTAATTGTGTCACTTCCCTTTATAAATCACTGATTCTTTCTCTTCCTAGAATGTCCTTTCAGTTTTGCCCAAATATGTGTCTTCCAAATTGCAATTCCCAAGACTCCTGATAAATCTCTATGTTCTTTACAGTCTCTATTGACACTGCGTAAAAAACATTTCTCATACTACTGTTACAATTTGGAAAAGAAAAAAACAAACAAAACCTTTAAGAGAGAATATTACCAAAAATTTATGTTATTGGAAAAATGAGATTGATATACACTGAGCTACAAATCTTTTTCACCCTTTGAATTCAACACAGATGTTCTATCTTTCCAACAATCTTTCTTCCATTTTTCCTCTTTTATCTCATATCACTATAGATTCTGCCTTATCACTCATTGCATCCGACTGTGACAGTCAACATAATTATCGAAATTATAACAGCTTATTTGTTGCCTTCACTAGAGTTGTTATTCCAAGGTTTTAAGCATTACGAATATGTATTGTAACATACACACATCCACTATATCGAATATACTTTTTAGAAATATTTTATTTAAACCAAAAATTTCATCAAACTTTTATGTGTTTATCACATAAAAGATATTTTTTCTAAATTTTATTACCTTGTTCAATTTAGGATACAATCATTATCTTGATTTGTCAGGCAAGAAAAGTGAAGCAAAGACAAGTTGACTAACTTGATAAAGACCATAGAGCTAGAAAATATTGGAACTCAGGCTTCTCTGGTGGCTCAGATGGTAAAGCACCTACCTGCAATGTAGTAGACCTGGGTTTGATCACTGGGTTGGGAAGATGCCCTGAAGAAGGAAATGGCAACCCACTCCAGTACCGTTGCCTGGGAGAATTCCATGGACAGAGGAGCCTGGTAGGCTACAGTCCATGGGGATCACAAAAAGTCGGACATGACTGAGTAACTTCACTTTTTTTTCAATTTTCAGGAAAGAAAAGTGAAGCAAAGACACATTGACTAACTTGTTAAAGACCACAGAGTTATAAAATATTGGAATTCAGAATTTAATTCAGATAGTCTCAGAGTCTGTGTTGTTACTATCAAAGAAAAGAAATGCTTTTTTAAAAAAAAATAAATTTATTTATTTTAATTGGAGGTTAATTACTTTACAATATTGTATTGGTTTTGCCATACATCAACATGAATCTGACACAGGTATACTTTCAAAAGTTAAAAGATGCTCTTTAGTTTTTCTTTCTGTATAAATAACTAACATGAACACACATAATTGTTTCATTTCAATAATTATTTTGCTTAAGCATTTATATCATGCAATATTTTTAAAGGTTTCTAAGCATGTATGGATGTGAGACTTGGACTGTGAAGAAGGCAGAGGGCCAAAGAATTGATGCTTTTGAACTGTGATATTGGAGAAGACTCTTGAGAGTCCCTTGGACTGCAAGGAGATCCAACCAGTCCATTCTGAAGGAGATCAGCCCTGGTATTTCTTTGGAAAGAATGATGCTAAAGCTGAAACTCCAGTACTTTGGCCATATCATGCGAAGAGTTGACTCATTGGAAAAGACTCTGATGCTGGGAGGGATTGGGGGCAGGAGGAGAAGGGGACGACAGAGGATGAGATAGCTGGATGGCATCACTGACTCAACGGACGTGAGTCTGAGTGAACTCCAGGAGTTTGTGATGGACAGGGAGGCCTGGCGTGCTGCAATTCGTGGGGTCGCAAAAAGTCGGACATGACTGAGCAACTGAACTGAACTGAACTGAAGCCAGATCTATTCAAGGTATGGGGCTTCCCTGGTAGCTCAGTGATAAAGAATCCATAAGAAATTCAGGAAACATGAGTTTGATCCTTGGGTCAGTAAGATCCCCTGGAGAATGAAATGGCAACCCACTTCAGTATTCTTGCCCGGGAAATCCCATGGTCAGAGGAGTCTGGCAGGTTACAGTTCATGGGGTCACAAAAGTGTTGCACATGACTTAGTGACTAAAACAACAACAAATTTTGGTCCTCATAGACAAAGAAAGGCAATGCCAAAGAATGCTCAAACTACTGCACAATTGCACTCATCTCACATGCTAGTAAAGTAATGCTCAAAATGCTCCAAGCCAGGCTTCAGCAATACATAAACTGTGAACTTCCAGATGTTCAAGCTGGTTTTAGAAAAGGCAAGGAACCAGAGATCAAATTGCCAACATCCGCTAGATCATGGAAAAAGGAAGAGAGTTCCAGAACAATATCTATTTCTGCTTTATTGACTATGCCAAAGCCTTTGACTGTGTGGATCACAATAAACTGTGGAAAATTCTGAGAGAGATGGGAATACCAGACCACCTGACCTGCCTCTTGAGAAACCTATATGCAGGTCAGGAAGCAACAGTTAGAACTGGACATGGAACAACAGACTTGTTCCAAATAGGAAAAGGAGTACATCAAGGCTGTATACTGTCACCCTGCTTTTCAAACTTCTATGCAGAGTACATCATGAGAAATGCTGGGCTGAAAGAAGCACAAGCTGGAATCAAGATTGCTGGGAGGAATATCAATAACCTCAGATATGCAGATGACACCACCCTTATGGCAGAAAGTGAAGAAGAACTAAAAAGCTTCTTGATGAAAGTGAAAGAGAAGAGTGAAAATGTTGGGTTAAAGCTCGACATTCAGAAAACGAAGATCATGGCATCTAGTCCCATCACTTCATGGGAAATAGATGTGGAAACAGTGTCAGACTTTAGTTTTGGAAGGGCTCCAAAATCACTGCAGATAGTGATTGCAGCCATGAAAATAAAAGACGCTTACTCCTTGGAAGGAAAGTTATGACTAACCTAGATAGCATATTCAAAAGCAGAGACATTACTTTGCCAACTAAGGTCCGTCTAGTCAAGGCTGTATGTGAGAGTTGGACTGTGAAGAAGACTGAGCACCAAAGAATTGATGCTTTTGAACTGTGGTGTTGGAGAAGACTCTTGAGAGTCCCTTGGCCTGCAAGGAGATCCAATCAGTCCATTCTGAAGATCAACCCTGGGATTTCTTTGGAAGGAATGATGCTAAAGCTGAAGCTCCAGTACTTTAGCCACCTCATGCGAAGAGTTGACTCATTGGAAAAGACTCTGATGATGGGAGGGATTGGGGGCAGGAGGAGAAGGGGACGACCGAGGATGAGATGGATGGATGGCATCACGGACTCGATGGACGTGTGTCTGAGTGAACTCCGGGAGATGGTGATGGACAGGGAGGCCTGGTGTGCTGCGATTCATGGGGTTGCAAAGAGTCAGACACGACTGAGCGACTGAACTGAACTGAACATTATCATTTTCTTAATTGTTTGTGGTTTGATTTTGTAGATCTTTTTCTTGTATTTCTTGCCAATATAAGTCCTTTAACATTTGTTATAAAGCTGATTTGGTGGTACTGAATTCTCTTTACTTTTGTTTGTCTGAAAAGCTTTTGATTTCTCCATCAATTTTGAATGAGATCCTTGCCAAGTACAGTAATCTTGGCTGTACATTTTTCCCTTTCATTAGTTTAAATATATCCTGTCATTCCCTTGTGGCCTGCAGAGTTTCCGCTGAAACATCAGCTGTTAAACCTATGGGGTTTCCTTTGTATGTTACTTGTTGTTTCTCTCTTGCTGCTTTTAATATTCTTTTTTTGTATGTTTAATCTCTGTTAGTTTGATTAGTGTTTGTCTTGGTATGTTTCTCCTTGGGTTTAACCTGTATGGGACTCTTTGTATCTTTTGGACTTGATTGACTATTTCCTTTTCCATGTTGGGGAAATTTTCAACTATAATCTCTTAAACATTTTTCTCATACTCTTTATTTTTTCTCTTTTTCTTCTGGGACTCCTATAATTCAAATATTGGTGCATTTGTTATTGTCCCAGAGGTCTCTCAGACTATCTTCAGGTTGTTTTTTTTTTTTTTTCAATCTTTTTGTCTCTTCATAATTTACTTCCACCATTTTATCTTCTAGTTCACCAATTCTTTCTTCTGCTTCACATATTCTGCTATTGATTCCTTCTAGAGGATTTTTAGTTTCAGTAATTGTGTTGTCTCTGTATGTTTAATCTTTAATTTTTCTAGGTCTTTGTTAATTGTTTCTTGCATTTTCTCCATTCTGTTTTCAAGATTTTGGATCATGTTTACTATCCTTATTCTGAATTCTTTTTCAAGTAGTTTACCTATATCTTCATTTGTTTGGAAATGTGTATTTCTAGTTTGTTCGGACATGTGTATTTCTAGTTTGTTCCTTCATTTGGCAGTATTTCTCTACCTTTTCATTATTTTTAAAAACTTATTGTATTTGAGGTCTCCTTTTTCCAGGTTTCAAGGTTGAATTTTTTCTTCCTCTTGGTTTCTGCCCCCATCAGGTTGGTGCAGTGGTTTGTGTAAGCTTTGTATACAGTGAGATTTGTGCTGAGTTTTCTCTGTTTTTATTTATTTATTTTCATTTGATGGACAAGGCTGAGTGAGGTGGTAATCCTATCTACTAACGATTAGATTTTTATATTTGTTTTGTTTGTTGTTTGGATGACGCATAGGGTGCAACTGGTGGTTGGGTGATGCAGGGTCTTGTATTCAAGTGGTTTTCTTTTGAGAGAGTCAATTTCTAGGCAGGTTGATAAGAAGTCTGATGTCCCTGAGGAGAGAGGGTCTAGGGCTCTCGAAGTAGAGATTGGAGTCTGGAATTCTCAAGGAGAAGGAAAGAACAAACATCTGTTTGCTTTCCCTCTACATTCGGTAGTCTTAGTCACATAATATGTTTTTTTCCTTAAGCCCAGAATTGATGATTACATAACAAACAACTCAGTTTAAACTCTGTACTAAGGATTATATAATGTATAGTGCTTGAGAACAGTTTCTCGTTCCTGAAAACCTTCTGGCTAACCCTGTTACATTAAAATGTAAATTATGGGAGTGGGCCTAGTAAGATCTTTACAACCTTGAGACATTCTTTTGACTTACTGTAATAACCAATTAAAAAAGTACATAACTCCCCTGCTTACACTAGCAAGAGAGGCACTCTCCATCCCTCTTCTGAAGTCTGTGTTTTACAAGGTTTCTTTAAGTCCCTTTTAATTTTAATAAATTTCTGCTATACAAAAGATTTTGAGGGATCATATCTGGTCCCAAAGGTAAATTTTCAGAGATCAAGAATCTGACACTATTCACTATCATCATAAGATATAGTTCACCATAAGCTATCACTTAGTGGAAGTTCTCACTATTTAATACTCCCTAGAGTTTCAAAAGCAGAGACATTACTTTGCTGACTAAGGTCCGTCTAGTCAAGGCTATGGTTATTCCTGTGGTCATGTACGGATGTGAGAGGTGGACTGTAAAGAAGGCTGAGCACTGAAGAATTGATGCTTTTGAACTGTGGTGCTGGAGAAGACTCTTGAGAGTCCCTGGACTGCAAGGAGATCCAACCAGTCCATTCTGAAGGAGATCAGCCCTGGGATTTCTTTGAAAGGAATGATGCTAAAGCTGAAGCTCCAGTACTTTGGCCACCTCATGCAAAGAATTGACTCATTGGAAAAGACTCTGGTGCTGGGAGGGATTGGGGGCAGGAAGAGAAGGGGATGACAGAGGATGAGATGGCAGGATGGCATCACTGACTTGATGGACGTGAGTCTGAGTGAACTCCGGGAGTTTGTGATGGACAGGGAGGCCTGGTGTGCTGTGATTCATGCGGTCTCAAAGAGTCAGACACGACTGAGCGACTGAACTGAACAGAACTGAGGGTTAGTTCTCTTATAGTCTAGGGTCTTGGGGTCAGTGTTCCCACTCCAAAGGCTCAGGGTTTGATCTCTAGTCAGGAACGAAGATTTCACTAGTGGTTTGTTATGGCATTAAGTGAAATGAAAACACATACCCAAAAAAAAAGAAACCAAAGATTAGTCCCAGGCAAATGGCAGTTACAAAATCAGGCAAATAGTAATTAAAATAATGGAATTGACACATATACTTCTGTAAGCAAAATCAAAACAGTTTAACAAAATAAAGTACAATAGATTGACCCAGCAAACAAAGGAAACCAAAGATTATATCTACCAATCAAACAAAACTAACCAAAGCACAAATTGGAAAACAAAACTAAAGAAAGGGGCCAACTGGGGAATAAAACAATGAAAACAAAATTAACAAATATGTTGAGAGGAAAAGAAAGAAAGAAAATGTATGCAAAGTTAAATAGAGATATATAAAGAAAATTTTTATATATTTCAAAGATTATTCACAAGGGGAAAAACAATAGGAAAAAGAAATTAATAAATGTAAAAAAACAGAAATAGATTTTGAAAAAAATTAAACTGAAAAATTAAAGAAAAATAGAAATGACCAAAAAAAAAAAAAAAAAAAGGAAGAGGAAAGATGGAAGGAAAAAAAGAAAAAGGAAAACTCCACAGAACTACCAAAACTCAACACAAAGGCAGAGGTTTATAACAAAAATAAAAGCTGTGATTAAAAATAAAAAACTCAAAAACTTAATCAGATTTTATCAGTTCAGTTCAGCTCAGTCGCTCACTCGTGTCTGACTCTTTGAGACTTCATGAACCACAACACGCTAGGCCTCCCTGTCCAACACCAACTCCTGGAGTCTCCCCAAACCCATGTCCATTGAGTCGGTGATGCCATACAATCATCTCATCCTTTGTTGTCCCCTTCGCCTCCTGCCCTCAATCTTCCCCAGCATTAGGGTCTTTTCAAATGAGTCAGCTGTTTGTAACAGGTGGCCAAAGTATTGCAGGTTCAGCTTCAACATCAGTCCTTCCAATGAACACCAAGTATCTCCTTTAGGATGGACTGGTTGGATTTCCTTGCAGTACAAGGAAATCTCAAGAGTCTTCTCCAACACCACAGTTCAAAAGCATCAATTCTTTGACACTCAACTTTCTTTATAGTCCAACACACACATCCATACATGACCACTGGCAAAAACCATAACCCTTGACTAGATGGACTTTGTTGGCAAAGTAATGTCTCTGCTTTTTAATATACTGTCTAGACAGGTCATAACTTTCCTTCCAAGGAGTAAGCGTCTTTTAATTTCATGCCTGAAGTCACCATCTGTAGTGAATTTGAAGTCCAGAAAAATAAAGTCAGCCAGTTTCCACTGTTTCCCCATCTATTTCCCATGAAGTGATGGGACCAGATGCCATGATCTTATTTTTCTGAATGTTAAGCTTTAACCCAACTTTTCCACTCTCCACTTTCACTTTCATCAAGAGGCTGTTTAGTTCTTCGTTACTTTCTGCCATAAGGGTGGTGTCAGCTTCATATCTGAGGTTATTGATATTTCTCCCGGCAATCTTGATTCCAGCTTGTGCTTCTTCCAGCACAACATTTCTTATGATGTACTCTGCACATAAGTTAAATAGTCCTTTTCCTATTTGGAATCAGTCTGATTTTCCATGTCCAGTTCTAACTGTTGCTTCCTGACCTTCATATAGGTTTCTCAAGAAGCAGGTCAAGTGGTCTGGTATTCCCTTGTCTTTCAGAATTTTCCACAGTTTATTGTGATCCACACAGTCAAAGGCTTTGGCATAGTCAATAAAGCAGAAATAGATGTTTTTCTGGAACTCTCTTCCTTTTTCCATGATCCAGCGGATTTTGCCAATTTGATCTCTGGTTCCTCTGCCTTTTCTAAAACCAACTTGAACACATGAAGTTCACATTTCACATACTGCTGAAGCCTGGCTTGGAGAATTTTGAGCATTACTTCACTAGCATGTGAGGTGAGTGCAATTGTGCAGTAGTTTCAGCATTGCCTTTCATTCAGTTTGCCTGGTCATTCAGTTTGGCATTGCCTTTCTTTGGGAGTTGAAGGAAAATTGACCTTTTTCAGTCCTGTGGCCACTGCTGAGTTTTCCAAATTTGCTGGTATATTGAATGCAGCACTTTCAGAGCATCATATTCCAGTATTTGAAATAACTCAACTGGAATTTCATCACTTCCACTAGCTTTGTTTGTAATGATGCTTCCTAAAGCCCACTTGACTTTGCATTCCTGGATGTCTGGCTCTAGGTGAGTGATCACATCATCATGATTATCTGGGTTGTGAAGATCTTTTTTGTACCGTTGTTCTGTGTATTTTTGCCACCTATTCTTATTATCTTCTGCTTCTGTTAGGTCCATTCAATTTCTGTCCTTTATTGAGCCCATCTTTGCACAAAATGTTCCCTTGATATCTCTAATTTTCTTGACGAGATCTCTAGCCTTTCCCATTCTATTGTTTTCCTCTAATTATTTGCATTGATTGCTGAGGAAGACTTTCTTATCTCTCCTTGCTGTTCCTTGGGACCTTGCATTCAAATGGGTATATCTTACCTTTACTCCTTTGCTTTTCACTTTCCTTCTTTTCACAGCTATTTGTAAGGCCTCCTCAGACAGCCATTTTGCTTTTTTGCATTTCTTCTTCTTGGGCATCGTCTTGATTCTTGTCTCCTGTACAATGTCACAATCCTCCGTCCATAATTCATCAGGCACTCTGTTAGATCTAGTCCCTTAAATCTCTTTCTCACTTCCACTTTGTAGTCATAAGGGATTTGATTTAAGTCATGCCTGAATGGTCTAGTGGTTTCCTCCACTTCTTCAATTCAAGTCCGAATTTGGCAATAAAGAGTTCATGATCTGAGCCACAGTCAGCTCCAGGTCTTGTTTTTGCTGACTGTATAGACCTTCTCCATCTTTGGCTGCAGATAATATAATCAATCTGATTTTGGTGTTGACCATCTGGTGATGTCCATGTGTAGAGTCTTTTCTTGAAGTGCCAGTGAAATAGACAACTACAAGGTTGGGTGGTGGGGAGGAAAAAAAAGAAAACAAATTCCATAAGAAACTTTGGAACAATTCAAAACATAAGAATAATAAATGTTTTCCTTGAGTCACTGTTGTCAAGGTCCTTTCCCTCGCTGGGTTTCATAGTCCACCTCAATTCCCTAGGATGCTTTCCAACACTATACTGGTCTTTGTACCTGCTGTGGGGGATCCCAGATTCTAATCTGATCCTACTCCTGTGTATTCTTGCCTCCAATGTCCACAGTTATCAGAACTAGTGCATTTTCTTTTGTGGGAATTCACAATATCCTTTTGTATATTCCATAGACAGAGCTTGCTTAGTTGATCATGTGGATATCTTCTTCAGCTGTAGAGCTGGTGGGAAGTTTTGGTCTTGTTCCTTAGCTACACTGTCCCCTGGGTTTCAATTGTGGTTTTATTTCCACCTCTGCATTTGGGTCATTTGCTGGAGTTTGCTCCTGAGGCTGCCTTGGAGAACTTGGGTCTGCCCCAGTGAGAGCCAGGTACATAGGTGGTGCAGCTTCTTGGGTCACAGTGGTTCTGGCAGCACCAGGTACTCAGGGAAGTTGGCGGCTAAGGCAGCAGGAAATATAATGCCCTAGAAGGGTATGGCAACCAGTATTGGCCAATATGCTCTAGTATTCTTTCCTGGAGAGCCCCCTCTCTGACAGGGAAGCCTGGCAGGCCACTTTCTACAGGGTTTCACAGAGTGGGACACAACCCTGCACGAATAGATGCAAGACTTTTTTTATTTTGCCTGTGGCAGCTCCTTCTAGTGAGAGTTGAGTGTGGAGGTGCACGGATGCTTGGCTTACAGGGACTTGGCAGCGCTAAGTGTGCAGGGATACGGACTGCTTCCACTGCAGCAGTTATGTCTCTATCAGAGTCTTTTTTCAAGCCTCTGGTAGCTGGAGATCAGAAGGCCTCTTTGCTAGTCTTTCTCCATAGTTCCGTCTGTTCAGGCACTTACAGGGTTTCTTTGCCTGGGATACATTTCTGTTGTTCAGTGAATCAGGCACACATAGGGCACCCCCTGGCTGGGGTCCTACTCTGTAGATTGGCATGTCAGGCACTTAAAGGCATACACTGTATGGGGTCCTACTCTGTTGTTTGGTGTGTCAGGTGCTTGATGGGGCAGCCTCTCTATTGTTCAGTTGTGGAATGTGACTTGTGGGGAGAGAGAAGCTATGGTGATGGCCCCACCCCTACCTATGATTCAGCAGCACACCGTGCTTCTATTGCTGCCTGGCTTTTCTCTATATGTGTTTCCCACCACAGTCTCCTCCCTAGCATCCCCTTGGTCTGTCTCTCAGCAGTCAACAACAGCTTTCACCCTGGGATTGCACCATAATCCCTAAACTTCAGCTCTCATCTGCTGTACCTTCCAGGGGACCTGTGTCCCTGTCTGGGGTATGTATGGCTGTGGCAAGGACTGTCTGATTCTCAATTCATTTAAGCTTCTATAGATCAGCTGTTTCATTCTCAGCCTTAAATGTTTCTCCTTTGACTCAGACAATGGCCTTGATGTGGAGATTAGACCCTTGCTTCAGTTCCCCTACCTGCCAAGGGCAGGTCAAGTCCTACTAACACTCCAGTTTTTCCCCCAGTTCCTTCATCCTACTGAGTTTTGCTTGGTTCTATATATTCTTTTCCACTGATTGGGTTCTCCTGTCTGCTCTCAGCTGGTGTTCTGCATGCCCTTCTGTGTCTGAAGATGTATTCCTAATGTATTCTTAGAGAGAGATGTACTCCACATCCACCTACTTGTCTGCTATCTTGTTCTTCTGCTTTTCTGGTATTGAGTTTTATGAGCTGCTTGTACATTTTGGAAATTAATTCATCAGTTGTTTGCTTTGCTATTATTTTCTCCCATTCTGAGGGTTGTCTTTTCACCTTATTTGTAGTTTTCTTTGCTGTGCAAAAGCTTTAAGTCTGATTAGAACCCACTTTCTTTTCTCTTCTTCTTCTTCTTCTTTTTTTTTTTTTATTACTTCCATTACTCTATGAGGTGGGTCATAGAATATCTGGCTTTGATCAAGTGTTCTGCCTACGTTTTCCTCTCAGAGTTTAATACTTTCTGGTCTTACATTTAGGTCTTTAATCCATTTTGAGTTTATCTTTGTGTATGGCAGTAGGTAGTATTCTAATTTCATTCTTTTACATGTAGTTTTCCAGCTTTCCCAGCACCATTTACTGGAGAGGCTGTTTTTCCCTCATTGTATATTTTTGCCTCCTTTGTCAAAAATAAGGTACCTGTAGGTTCATGGATTTTTCTCTGGGTTTTATATCTTGTTCCATTGGTCTATATTTCTGTTTTTGTGCCATTGCCATATTGTCTTCATGACTGTAGCTTTGTAGCATAGTCTGAAGTCAGGAAGGTTGATTCCTCCAGCTCCATTCCTCTTTCTCAAGGCTGCTTTGGCAATTTGGTGTCTATATATGCTCTAGCCCTTGTTAGGTCTATGTTCCTTACCAACAGGGAGTAGCCAGAATAGTCATTATTCCTTATCCCTCAAGAGTGAAGAATATGCAACAAAAAGGGGACATTTTTGTTGTTCAATGAAGAATGAACAACAAAACTGCAGAACCAAGTTGAAACTGGCTTTATCCTTTTTCTAACAAGATATTGAGTTCTTTTTCAGAAGCAAAAGAACAAAACCACAATTTATGCACAGAGGAGATTTTGAGCTCAAACAATACCTGGAATAAAATTTATTCCCTCCCTAGAACAAAAGTGTTGGGGGCCAGCGTGAGGAACTCCGCCCATGGCAAAGGTCATGAGAAAAGAGGCTTGGCATACGCAAGACCCCCTGTTCCCAAGCATCTAACACCAAAACCAGAGTCTGTTTTATGCTCTCGCCTACACCTCTGACTTTACAGGGGGCTCTCTGCCATAACCGTTTCTCTCGGAGAAGGAGTAAACGTGCAGCTCCAATGCAATAAAATTTCCTGGGCATGACAAGAGTGTTTCAGTTTACGGACTCCTCTGAAGGTTATCTAGCCTGCCTGTATAGGTTCGTCCGGCCACATGTGATTGTTTACAGCCTCCAAATCTGAGAGGCATGAGATGTTTTAGACTTACTAAAGGCAAATTCTTTGGGGGAATTAGAAATTATTAGTATAGTGGGTTGGTTAGGAATTATATTGGTGAAGGGTTTTTCATTTGTTGTGTCAATGATTGTTGCTAATGCCCTGCTCTGGGTGGGACAAGGATGTCTCAGGTCAAACCTCTCTGCTGACAGACTAGCTTTTGTGACAGGATTATCCATACTCCTGCCACATGATTGTTTACTACTTCTCAACCATAAACAGCGCAGAGAGTTTTGGAGTATTTTGAGAGTCTTGATTAGCATAGGGCTTTTTCTTCTTGTGGAGTCAATGATTGCCGCCAGGCCTTCATATCCTTAGGCACCTGGAAATATATTAATCAATGTATTTGGAATATAGAAAAGGAAATATAGTAGTTTTTGATGTTAGCAATACTAGACTTTTTGAGTTAATGGATTTTCTCTTTTGTAATAGATCACTGTGCTTTGTTATAAATCACTGTGTCCTTGCCATGTAAAAATGTAACTTGATCACTATCTTAAGACTAGATCTTAAGGGGAGGATTGGTGAAAGGATTTTCATTTGTTGGGTTGATGTTTGCTGCTAAATCTCCACGTTCCCTGCCCTTATAATGAATATAACTAACATATAGGAGAAATAAATATTAACCTTTAAGCATATAGGAGAGATAGGTATTAACCTTTAAGATTAATCCTGTTAACCTTGGGTTAAATAAATTCCTTTCTTGATTGTAACTCACTACACCCTCACCCTATAGGAATGCAACTTTATCTGGAGGGTGGTGCCTGGTTTAAGAAAAAACACCCTTGGAAGAAATAAACTTTTTGGTTATCAGAAAGAAAGGATCATAGAATGTCAGCAGGTCTCACTCATGGCCAGAAGATGATGTAATATCCCTAAGACCCCCGCGTGACTCTGTATTCATCCCTATGTGTAACAAAAGGCATATAAGCAAACCCCAAAATAAAGAAATTGGATCAGTTTCCAGAAAGACTGATTTCACCATGTCGCTTCTTTCTTGCTCCCATTTCTCAGGCTGAATTCCCATCTGGATTCAGCCTCCTTTTCTCCACTACACTATCTTCCTACTACACTATCCGTTTCTAATCTCTCTATATATCTGTAATTAAATATGTATTTTTCCAAAGATGTCGATGCCATCCCCACCTTCGAATTCCCTGGATCCACTGGGGCTGGACCCCGGCACAAAAGAACCAGAATTTGATCAGAACCTGAATACTGGATCCCTTTCAGAAGTGAAGGGTCTAGGATGATGGGTGCTGACACTACATTATACGCCTTACCATAAATGACCAAGTTCCAAAGCCCTCCAGTTGAAATACACTCTACCATTGTCTCCATATATCTACTCTCTTCCCCTAATCCATAAAAATTTAACTAAACCTCAGACCAGAGAAGTATATTTGAGTGTATCTCCTTTGTTTTTGCAAGTTGACATTGTAATAAAGCTTTTTAAACATTAAATTTCTTAATATAATATTGACATCTATGCTCATTGGGCAGCAAGCCCATTGCTGAGTAACACAAGCAATAATTAGAAGTCTAGGCTGGCGTGAGTCTTCATTAAGGGGATCTTAGTTGAGATCCACTCACTCACATAGTGCTCTGAAAAAGTAACTCTATATACAGAAATTGAATACCTGCTGTATGATACTATAAAGGTGAATACGTCATTATATATTTGTTAAATCCACATATAACACCAAAGGTAAACTCCAATATAAACTATAAACATTAGGTGCTAATAATGCAAGAGTATCAGTTTAGTATAAGAAATAAACCATTCTGTGGCAGTGTTTTGACAGTGGATAATGCTGTGTATGTGTGTGCAAAGCAGATAGTAACAAAGGAGATGGAGAGCAACACAATAGACCATGATTATAACTTCTGAGTTGTTTAATTCTATAACTGTGAAATGGATCATGGATTTCTTTCCTGAATTGAGATCAGATTGAGAACGTGAGTGGATCTTCAGACAAAAAGCCTATACTGAGGGAAAAACTTTCATTGTGCTTGACTGTTAGAGAAAAGTGCTATTAATGAAAAAAGGTCATGAACCATTCACTCTTCAGGAAAATAACTCAGTGGGCATAAATTCACTATTGTATGAAAAAGTATATATATTAACATGCAGTAACTAAAGCCAACAATTTTAATATACAAATGATCAATAAAATATGCTGAGGCTAGGTAGCATATCCCGGCTATGTGCAACCCCACAGACTATAGCCTGCCAGGCTCCTCTGCCCATGAGATTTTCCAGGCAAGAATACTGAAGTGTATTGCCATTTCCTTCTCCAGGGGATCTTCCCAACCCAGGGATCAAACCCATATCTCTTATGTCTCCTGCACCAGCAGTCGTGTTCTTTACCACCAGGGCCACCTGGGAAAACCTATATAAATTATGCTAGGATGTCAGTATAATAATCATTGGAAAATAACAAACGTGTGCTTTTTGTTTTGCTTTTCCATTATGGTTGACTGAGAGATGTTTAAAGCACAGCTAGCAATATATAACCTTTATACTTTATTGAAAATTTATTTTTCTTTATATGTTGTAAATTAGAGCATGCATTTATGTCTTAATGATTGTTGTAAAAATCATGACTAAATTCCTTGAGAGGTATTACTAGGATTAGGGCCTATAATTATGTCTTTAAAACAAATCACAAAATTTTTAAAGTTTGAACCTTCAAGTTTACATCTGTTTAACAGTAAAGGTATACTTAAGTAAATCTTTAACTTTTTATCAGTCTGTCAATAAATAAGTAACAGTCTTAATGTTTGTATGTATAGAGTAAAAGCAAACCATTAAGTCACTAATGGAATAACTGGGAGAATTTTTTGCTTTTCAACAAATAAAATACCAGCATTCAAATTATACATAATGTTAAAATAAGTGGAAATCAATCACACCCTAAAACTAGGAATCTATCACAAGATGCACAGATTCACCATTGATAGTTGTGAAGGAAGATTACAGTACAATGGCTGTGCAGGTTTGGGGAGTAACATCTCTGAAATATAATAGTCTATGAGATTCAAGGACCTATGTCTTGAATCTACAAGCAAGGGGTTTCCCCCATAGCTTAGTGGTAAAGAATCCACCTGCAATGCAGAAGACCTGGGTTCGATCCCTGGGTTGGGAAGATGCCCTGTGGGAGGGCATGGCAACCCATTCCAGTATTCTTGCCTGGAAAATCCCATGGATAGAGAAGCCTGGGAGCCTACAGTCCATAGGGTCACAAAGAGCTGGACACAACTGAAGCAACTGAGCATGCATGGACACACATTTACAAGCAAATCAAACTGATAATAATTATGATATCTTGAAAAGATTGAAATGGTATTTCCAAAATAGGTGACTGATATTTGAGGATGGCTCATAAATACATTTTTTACTGTGAAAGCAAACCCAAATAATAACATAATTAAGTGGAGAAAATGTACAGAGAATAAATATGTGTGCTTAAAAATAAAAAAAAAAATAATTATAGTGCACTGTATAGTTCACATATAAGTATCATTTGCATGACCATAGCAATACATTAATTGAATATCAAAATTATAACTATATCAAAGAAGGGTTAATGGATTGCTCTGTGTGTGTGTGTGTGTGCGTGTGTGTGTGTGTGTGTGTATTTAATGAGGTATGAAGGAGGGAATTGATTTTTACTGAAACATAGTTGCTGTACAAAGTTATGAAATTTTCAGTCATAGTGTAGTGTTGGTCACTCAGCCATGTTTGACTCTTCATGACCCATGGACTGTCCACCAGGCTCTCTTTTCATGGAATTCTCTAGGCAAGAATACTGGAATGGATTGCATTTCCTTCTCCAGGGTATTTTCCAGGGATTGAACCTGGAATTCTGGGATTGTAGGCAGATACATCTGCATACACTATGAAATGATCACCACAATCACTAACAGCAAACTATCCCTA
This sequence comes from Connochaetes taurinus, assembly GCA_006408615.1. Lineage (NCBI taxonomy): Eukaryota > Metazoa > Chordata > Mammalia > Artiodactyla > Bovidae > Connochaetes > Connochaetes taurinus. Next base: position 130,870 of record SJXO01000918.1, read on the forward strand.
CATAAAGTTATTGCAATATTTGTTACCATATTATTTATGTTGTATATTAATTATATCACCTTGACTTATTTTTTATCTGAAGATTTGCAACTTCTCATGCCTTTTATTTATTTCACTTCCCCTACTCTCTTCTCTTCCACAATGTATCATTTGTTCTATTTGTTCTCTGTATCTGAGTTGACTTCATTTATTTATTTATCTACTTATTTTGACTTTACATAAGAGAGAACATAAGGTATTTGTCTTTGTGTAAGGCATTGTCTTACTTATTTCACTTACCATTCTGGCCTCTAGATTTATCCATGTTGTTGTAAATGAAAATATTTCTTTTTTTTTTTCGTATAGGTACCACTTCTTACTTATCCATTCATATTTACATATCTATACACATTCCACATCTTGAAAAGTCAGATGTCAAAGAGAATGCTACCAATGTTTTTGTTTTTGTTTTTTCTCAAGGTTGTATGGCTTCAATTATTGCATTTAAGTTGTTAATATATTTTGTTTATTTTTATATATATGGTGGGAGATTATTTTGCATGGAGCTGTCCAGTTTTCCCAACAATTTACTGAAGAGAATATTGCATATTCTTCTTTCCTTTGTCATAATTAGGACAAAGGGTCTGCCTACGTAGCACTAGTGGTAAGGAACCCACCTGCCAATACAATAGACATGAGATGTAGGTTCGATCCCTGAGTTGGGAAGATCCCCTGTAGAAGGAAATGGCCACCCACTCCAGTATTTTTTCCTGGAGAATCCCTTGGACAGAGGAGCCTGGTGGGCTTCAGTTCATAGGGTCACAAATAGTTGGACATGACTGAAGTGATTTAGAATGCCTGCATGTATATATATGTGGATTTATTTCTGGACTCTGTTCTGTTTCATTTAATTTTGTGTCTGTTTTTATGCCATTACCATATGTCTTGATCACTGTAGCCTGGTAGTGTAGCTCCTTTGATATTAAGGAGTGTGATACTTCCAATTTTGTTCTTCTTTCTCAAGATATCTTTGGCTTTCTTTTTGTTTCCATGTGAATTTTAGGAAAATTTGTTCTCGTTTTGTGAAAAATAGCTTTGGTATATTGACACAGATTGCATTAAATCTGTAAATTGCCTTGATTTTTCTAATCCATAAGTATGGTGGATAATGTCTTATAATTTTCAAAGTGTAAGACTTTTACCTCTTCGGTTAGCTTTATTCCTTTGTTTTTATTGTTTTTCAATGCAATTGCAATGGATTTTTCTCTTAATTTATCTTTCTGATATTTTGTTATTAGTGTAAAAAATGCAATATACTTCTGGATACTAATTTTGTAGCCTACTAATTTACTGCATTTATTTAATATTTCTAGTGCTTTTTGACAGTGTCATTAGGATTTTCCATATATAGTATTATGTCATTTGCAAGTATAACAGTTGACATTTTTCTTTTTAATTAAGATTTCATTTATTCCTTTTCTTTGTCTGGTTGTCCTGGCTAAGGTCTCCAATATTGTTGGATAAAATTAATGAAAATGGATATCCTTGTCTTATACCTGACCTTAAAGAAAAAAACTTTCAGCTTTTCAACATTTGGTATGTTATTGGCTATGAGTTTGTCAAATGTGGCCTTTATTTTGTTGAGGTATATTCCTTCTATATCCACTTTGTTGAGAAGTTTTTATCATTAAAGGATGTTTAATTTTGTCAAAAACTTTTTCTGCATTTATTGAGGTGACAATGTGATTTTTATTCATCAGTGTGTTAATGTAGTATATCATATCAATTGATTTATGAATAGTGAATCATCTTTGCATGCCTGGGATAAGCCAGATATGATCATGATTCTTTTAATGTGCTGTTGAATTTGATTTCCTAATATTGAGGATTTTGGTATCTATGTACACAGTGATTCTAGTCTTTGGTTCTTGTATCAGGGTGATTTGGAGCTTCTAGGATTTTTGTTTGTTTTTCACTTTTGTTCTTGTAGTTGATTTCTAGTTTCATAATCTTGTGATTAGAAAATATTAATATAATTTCAACTTTATTAAATTTATATATGCTAAGCATATATATGCACATAGCATGCAATCTATGCTGGAGAGTATTTCATGTGCCTTGAAAATAATATGTCTTCTGGTACTTTTGGGTGGAAAGTTGTGTATATATTTATTAATTCCATCTAATGTATTGTATTGGTTAAAGGCAGGTTTTTTTTTTTTTTTTTAAACTGGTTTTCTGTCTGAATGATCTTTCCATTAATGTGAGTGGGGTTTAAAAGTCCTCTACTATTAAGGTGTTATTGTCAGTTTCTTCCGTTGTGTTTGTTAACATTTACTTTAGGTATTTAGGGTCTTCTATGTTGGGTTTATCACTCTATAATATTCTTTGCTGTCTCTTAGTCCAGCCTTGTTCTGAAGTCTGTTTTGTCTAGTACAAGTGTTACGACCCCAGCTTTCTTTTTATTTCCATTTGCACCGAATACCTTTCTCCATCCCCTCAATTTCACTAAGTGTGTGTCTTTAGATCTGAAGTGAGTCTCTTGTGAAAAGCATATATATGGTTATAGTTTTTTTTTCTTTCTTTCTTTTTTTTAACCATTCAGCCACTCTGTGTATTTATTTATTTACACATATGTATTTATTGCTGTTTTGTTCATTCTGTTCTGGTCACTTCTGTGGTTCTTCTTCATTCCTTTCTTCTTCTTCATTCTTCTCTTGTGATTTGATGACTATTTTTAGTGATTTTCTTTTGCTTCCTTCTTTTGTGATTTGTGTGTATCTATTATAGATCTTTGGTTTTATGGTTACCACGAGGTACAAAAAACATATAATATTTACTCAAATAAGTTCTCTGCACCTTTCACTCTCTTCTACTTCTGGGACCTCTGTTACACAAATGCCAGTGTGTTTGACATAGTCTCATAGGTTTCTAAAACTACCCTCATTTTTAAAATTCTTCTTTTATTTATTTATTTGTACTGTCTGTTCAGCTTGGTGATTTCCACTAGTCTGCCTTCTATATACATGTTCTTTTCTTTTGTATTATCTTATACACTCCAATACTTAGGCCACCTCATGTGAAGAGTTGACTCATTGGAAAAGACCCTGATGCTGGGAGGGATTGGGAGCAGGAGGAGAAGGGGACGACAGAGGATTAGATGGCTGGATGGCATCACCGACTCGATGCACATGAGTTTGGGTGAATTCTGAAAGTTTGTGATGGACAGAGAGGCCTGGCGTGCTGCAGTTCATGAGGTCACAAAGAGTCGGACATGACTGAGCGACTGAACTGAACTGAACTGAACTGACTGATACACTATTGATTTCTTCTAGTGTTCTTTTTATTTCAGTTACTGTATTTTTCAAACATGTTGCTTCTCCTATATGTTTTCTAATTCTTTATTGAAATTCTGAGTTCATCCTTTTTTTAAGCACTTTTATCATTATCATTTTGAACTCTCTCAGGTAGTTTATTTATCTCCACTTCAATGAGTTGTTTTTCTGAGGTTATATTTTTTTATTTGAAAGACATTTCTCTGTCACCTTATTTTACCCAATTCTCTGTGTTTCTTTCTGTGTTAGATGGGTCACTTACATTTCCTAATCTTAGGGAATTGGTATTAAGTAAGATAATTCTTATGGGGCTCAGGAACTACTCCCTACTAATCATCAGAGATATCTGTCTATGGGTACCCTTCTGTGAGCTAAATGGGCGCATCTGTTTTGCCTATTACTATGGGTGACTGGTATGCAGGGCTGGCCCCCTGAGTGGTTGAATGCCTCATATGGTGGCTGTGTGGGAGGCTAAGAGAGACTTCCCATAATTTGGATATGTTATCTGGGGCAATTGGGCTAGTACTGGCCCAACTGAAGGAGGAGATATTTACACTCTTATATAGTAAGTGAGCAAATAATTTCTAAGACAGGAATAAAAGAAAAGCAGTATCAACATCTTTTTGAAATGCAAAGAAATACAAAGCAAAACATCAAAAAGCATGTATAAGAATGTGAGAAATAAAAGATGTGCATAGAAGGCAAATCTTCCCTAATAAACTTTGTGCTACTTTAAACTGTATGCACAAATAATCAAATAATCTCCCATTAAAAGTCTCAAAAGTTTACCAGAAGACATTAAATCTGTAAAATTGTACAGAATATAAGATAAAAATGCAAAAAAAGGCTTAGGATTGAAATACAATATTACAAATGTAAAGTTCAACTAAATGACTAGAAGATAGAGTTGAGGAACTCTCTCAGAATATATAGTCATAAGAAGAAACAAATATGGAAAACAAAAGGAATAAAATAGGAAAACTTGTAGAAATAATTCTGAAAGATATTATAATCTCCTGCATAATAATCACTAAATTCCAGACTATATTTTCAATATCTTGGAAAGGATAATTCATTCAAATCTAAAACAATTCTAGTCAGTTCAGTTCAGTTAAGTCAGTCATGTCTGACTCTTTGTGACTCCCATGGACTGACAAAACATGGTCCATTGGTAAAGCGAATGGCAAACCACTTCAGTGTTTGTGTCTTGAAAACCCCATAAACAGTATGAAACAATTCTACTAGCAGATAGTATTCATATGATCTACATTTAGCTGATAGTTGAGATATCCTAAGTATGGAGATGTTAAGCCATTTGATTCTAACTATACAGCTAGAGTGGACAAAACTCGGATCTGCAACGAGGCATTGACTCTAGTTTCTGTGCTATCAACATCTCACTGTAATGAAATGGAGATTATAAACAATTCCAGAATATTTCCTGTCTTTGAAAGTTATGAACTTATAGATTGTAAATGTCTATGATATTCCCCAAACAATGGAAGATAATAGATCATCTCAAAATTTTCTGGCAGCAAAGATCTATATATTTTCAGAAAAAAATATACATATATGCCTACTAAGCAAAATTCTAGAATGATATTTGGGATTGAGGTTGTTAGCAACAAGATGAGAAGTTAGTAGAAAAAACTGAATAAAATATTTTTCAGTGTGAGAAAAAATTATCTCCAACATAGGATGTTATACATAGCCAAACTATGCAATATCAAGGCTACACGAAATATTTCCATATATGTAAAGTTTCAGCACTTTCTCTCCCCAGGGAAACATTCTTCACCTTTCCAAGACAGAGCTAGATGCTTTTTCCTTTTCCTAGCCATTCCTTTAGATTTAAGAAGATATCTCTATGAAAATTCTAGCAAAGATCTATTGAATGAGTTTTTCTTTTTTACCTTCCTCTCTTCCTTCTTTTCTTCTCAAAAAATTTTTGAGTATCTACTCAGCGTACAGTATACTTTGTCAATAAATTAGAGCCTGCACTGGCAGAGAAAGTTTTCCCAAACTGTATTTTTAGTGAAAACGGGTTAATCCTTCTCATATGGTGAAGAGTCATCTTAACTACACGTCAGATTTGACTCTTTATTTCAGTTCATGTTGAGTAAAAAGAATTATATTTAGCAAGAGTCATCTCTCTGAGTCCATCGATTTCTGTAATTGAGGAGTGGTTGTCACTACATGCTGTTGCCTATGCTTACCACTGCTTCTATGGCGTGAATGTTAGGCAGAATAGTCCTCCACGATCCATACACCAGTCAGAACCTCATAACACGACTTTATTTGGAAATGGGGTCTTTTTCGATGTACTTAAGATCTGGTCATATTATATTCATGTGGACTTAAATGTAATGACTGGTGTCTTCATTGTAGGAGGGAAAATTGTACAGAGAAAGACACAGATACAGAGGAAGAAGATGGAGGTGGAGATTGGAGTGATGCAGCCAAAAGCCAAGGAATACCTTGGGGTACCAGAAGTGGAGAGAGTCAAGGAAAAATCCTCTCAGAATTTTCAAAGGGACTTTGGTTCTACTAACACCTTGATTTTGACTTTAATCTCTAAAAGTGTGAGGCAATAAATTTCTGTTGTTTTTAGCTAAAAGAAAAAGAAAAGAAGATAGTTCCTGAAAGGGAGAAGAATGCTAATTAGTAAATAAATAAAAGCATATATAAAGCTTGCAAAAATTGTGAGGAAACAAGTAGGGTGCAGTTTGAACACATCAAACACAAAGAAATTTATTTACTGTTTCAATCTCAGGACCTAGTATAGCATTTCCATAAAGCCACACAATAAATTTTTCTCAACTGCAAATATATACTGCTTTTCCTAAGAATCAAAAGGAAATATGTTATATGAAAAATATAGCAGGAAACAATAATAAAAATTTATGTGCACATATCAAAGAGTAAGTTTTTAATTTTGCTGTGCACTAGGTCTCAACATATTTTTTAACCTTTCATGTTGTTATTGTAGAATATAATTTTAACACATAGACAACAAAATTTAAAATCTTACTAATTATTGTCTTGCCACTTTGACATCCATTCAATGGGGATGAGGAGTACAAATGACCTGAATACTTCATTAATTCCCAGAAAATATTGCTTCCAACCTGTTTTGCAATTCGCAAACTCCACTAGCAAGTTAAGTTTTCTACAGTAAAGTTTCTACAGCAAAGTGTCATGCCCAGTTTAGCAGTTGATAGATATATGTGATTAACTAGTGGTCTAAATGTAATTGCATTGTGGACGTAAATGTGATGGTAAAGCATGTTATCATTACTAAACAATGAGAAAGCAATTTTCCTATACATTGTTTCTGCTTACACAATACTCAAGCCTTAGTAAAACCTAGGCAATATTTAAAATATACAGCTGCTAAGTCTTTGTATTGTATCAAGTTTCACTCATTCTTCAATGCAACAAATCCAAATGGTATAACCAGGGAAAACTGAATAGTTAAAGTTAACAATAGGAATCAGCAAATTCTTTATGCTAATTATGTTATTGGTACCAAGAGGTTTGGAAATGGCAATGAGCTGTACCTGATTAATTTAAAATTTTATATTATTTGAAAAAAGCAAAACATTAGAAAAGACAGGTAATTTGTAATTCGTTTTATGCTTGTCTCTTTTTGACAGCATAGGACTCTGAAAGAAAACTGTTATGTTGATATATTTACCGATAAATGTCAAATGTAAGTGATAATGTCTATATTGATTTCATTATCACTAGAAAATTTGGGTAAATTTTTTACTAATTTCAAATTCATTATATTTTGCTTACAATTTGAATAATCCTTTAATTTCTCCAAGTAAAATATCAGATATACATACATTATCTGCATAAAAAATATGGTGGAATATTATGTAGTTTTTCTGTCATGATAATTTTATTTTATATAACTCATCTCCCGTTTGCAGTATTCCCTCCAATTCCTAATACCCAGTTCTTCTAAAATAACTTTCAGTACTTCCAGTAACCCATGGCTTTTTTCCATTTCGTTCACATTGCATCTGACTTATTTCATTATTTGGTAAACCCAATGACATTCTGACTTTTCTATGATAATAAACAATTTTTTTCATTCAATATACTGAAAGTTTCATGAAACCAGAGGCTATGTCTTGCCTGTCTTTTTATTTTAAGCACTCTAGCTTCATCCTGACATACAGTAGGTTCCCAAATCATGTTAACTGAATGTATGTACAAGCAAAGAAGTATTAAAGGTATCTATAGGCCTGGGCTTCCCTAGTGGCTCATATTGTAGAGAATCTGCCTAACAGTGCAGGAGACCTTGATTCAATCCCCGGGTCGGGAAACGGGAATGGCAGCCCACTCCAGGATTGCTGTCTGGAGGATTGCACAAATAGAGGAGCCCAGTGGTCCACAGTCCATGGGGCTGCAAAAAGTCAGACCTGACTTAGTGATTAACACCACTACTATCACTACTATTAGCATATCTTTACACATTTAACTTTCTTTTTTTAAACTGAGAGAATGATTTGAGTATTGGAAGTCTATTTTATAAAAGCTAGAGGAAATTTATATTCTCTTTCCTAAATTTTTATTATGTTTCATTGTCTCATATGCTCTGAATTAAAATTTTAATCAGGAAAAGAAAGAAAACATTTATTAAAATGCTATATAGTGATCTCTCTGCTTTCAAACATCTCAGTTTTGTAAGAAACTTAAGACACTGCCATAATGTTTCCAAAGTATTATTTTAAATTTCCACCAATAATATACCAGAATTAAAGTTTCTTCACATCCTACTGCTAAGTCACTTCAGTCGTGTCCAACTCTGTGCAACCCCATAGACGGCAGCCCACCAGGCTCCCCCGTCCCTGGGATTCTCCAGGCCAGAACACTGGAGTGGGTTGCCAGTGCCTTCTCCAATGCAGGAAAGTGAAAAGTGAAGTTGCTCAGTCGTGTCCGACCCTCAGCGAACCCATGGACTGCAGCCCTCCAGGCTACTCCGTCCATGGGATTCTTCAGGCAAGAGTACTGGAGTGGGTTGCCATTGCCTTCTCTGAATCCTAAAGAACACTTATTATCATCAACTTGTCTTGTTTCAACCCATTTGGTGAGTAATACACTTATTTTCCGTTTCCCTGATGACTTATAACATGGAACATTTTTGGAAAATGTTTATTAAAGATTGCCTATTTTTATTAGGTATTTTTTGTTTTATTATTAATTTTATTGTTATAGTTATTGATTTCTGTGACATATATAAGAAACATTTAGCTAACTAAAAGAAACAACTATATTCTGCTGCATTTTTTATATAGTGCTTTATGGTTTTAATTCTTCTATTTTTTCTGTTATGAATATTTAGTTATTCTAGCAGCATTTCTTGAAAAAATAATTAACCCATTGGATTGCCTTTTTTTAAAATTAATTGATTCTATACCAATATGTCTATCATCAAATTTTAAATTTCGTTAAACTGATCTCTTTCTCTCTCTCTGATACTTATGGTTTTATTATATAGCCTTGATTATGGTAGTTTCCTGGAGAAGGATGTGGCAAACCACTCCAGCATTGTTGCCTGGAGAATCCTATGAAGAAAGGAGCCTGGTGGGTTCAGTCCATGGAGTTGCAAAGAGTCTGACATGACTGAAGCAACTCTACATGCACATGTTAGTTTTTTTTTTTTTTTTTAAATTCTGAAATCAAGAAATGTAAGACCTTTAAGTTTTTTCTTCTTTAAGGTGGCTTGGTATATTCTAGTTGCTTTGCTATTCAACATATATTTTAACCAGGCGGCCAAGCTTAAATAAAAATATTTTGGAACTTTAGGATGACACTGAATCTATAGATCAAATTGGGTAAAATAGACATAATAATAATACTGAATTTTCCAATTAATGAAACTTCTGTACCTTTTTACTTATTTATGTCTTTAACAATTAAATAGATCTCAAGTATGTTGTATGTTTTAATTTTAGAAGTTTTTTTTTTTTTTTTACTTTTCTTAAATTTATTCCTAAATATTTTGAGTTTTGATGTTACTAGGACTTCCCTATAGCTCAAATGGTAAAGAACCTGCCTGTGATGCAGGAGACCAGGGTTTGATCCCTGGGTTGGGAAGTTCCTCTGCAGAAGGGAATGACAATCCACTCCAGTATTCTTGCCTGGAGAATTTTATGGTCAGAGAAACCTGGCAGGCTACAGTCCACAGGGTTGCAAAGAGTCAGACACAACTGAGCAACTTACACACACACATGAATAAATTTTTTTCCATTTTATTTTTGCTTGCTACTAGTATATAAAAATGCGACTGTTTTTTTTTTTTTCTTCCTTGTGAGCAACATGTGAGGGTTCTATTTTTTCTGTATTTTTGCCAGTATTTATCATTTTGTCTTTTTTTTTTTTAGGTCATCCTAGTGGGTGTGAAGTAGCATTTCATTATTCAGATAATGATTTGTATTTTTCCAGTGATTGCTAAAATTGAGCATTGTTTTATATGCTTAATAGCAACACACACACTTTCTTTGAAGAAACATCTATTTATATACTTGCCCGGATTTATGAATTGTAGTACCTGTCTTTTTTATTATTATAGAGTGATGAGTCCTTTATTTTGCAGATACAAATACCATATGAAATTCGTGGCTTGCATATTTTCTCCTTTCCATGAATTACTTTTTACTTTGTTAATGGTATAACTAATTTGGAAGGGAATACGTCAAGGCTGTATATTGTCACATTGCTTATTTAATATATATGCAGAGGTCCATTCAGTTACTTCAGTCACTCAGTTGTGTCTGACTCGTTGCAACCCAATAGATTGCAACAGGCCAGACTTCCCTGTCCATTGAGTCGGTTATGCCATCCAGCAATCTCATCCTCTGCCATCCCCTTTTCCTTCTGCATTCAATCTTTCTGACCATCAGGATGTTTTCCAATGAGTCATTTCTTTGCATCAGGTGGCCAAAGTACTGGAGTTTCAGCTTCAATAAATAATTTCAGTTCTTACAATGAATATTCAGAAGTGATTTTTTTTAGGATGGACTGGTTGGATCTCCTTGCAGTCCAAGGGACTGTCAAGAGTCTTCTCCAACACCACAGTTCAAAAGCAGCAAATCTTTGGTGCTCAGCTTTCTTTACAGTCCAACGATTACATCCAGTCATGACTACTGGGAAACACATAGCTTTGACTAGATGGACCTTTCTCACCAAAGTAATGTCTCTGCTTTTTACTCTGCTGTGTAGGTTGGTCATAGCATTTCTTTTAAGGGACAAGCATCTTTTAATTTCATGGCTGTAGTCAGCATCTGCTGTGATTTTGGAGCTCCCTCAAATGAAGTTTGTCACTGTTTCCATTATTTCAACAGCTATTTGTCATGGTCTTAGTTTTTGAATGTTGAGTTTTAAGACAAATTTTTCACTCACTTCTATCACTCTCAACAAGAGGCTCTTTAGTTCATCTTTGCTTTCTGCCATAATTGTGGTATCATCTGCATATCAGAGGTTATTGATATTTCTCCTGGCAATCTTGAATCCAGCTTGTGCTTCATCCAGCCCAGCATGTTGCATGATGTACTCTGCATATAAGTTAAATAAGCAAAGTGACAATATACAGCCTTGACATACTCCTTTTCCTATTTGGAACCAGTCTGTTTTTCCATGTCCAGTTCTAACTGTTGCTTCCTGATCTGCATACAGATTTCTTAAGAGGCAGATCAGGTGGTCTGGTATTCCCATCTCTTTCAGCATTTTCCAGTTTATTGTGATCCATACAGTCAAAGGCTGTAGCACTGTCGATAAAGCAGAAATAGATGTTTTTCTGGAACCCTTTTCTTGATGATCCAGCAGATGTTGGCAATTTGATCTCTGGTTCCTCTGCCTTTTCTGAATCCAGCTTGAACATCTGGAAGTTCACAGTTCACTTATTGCTGAAGCCTGGCTTGGAGAATTTTGAGTATTACTTCACTAGTGTGTGAGATGAGTGCAATTGTGTGGTAATTTAAACATTTTTTGGCATTGCCTTTCTTTGGGATTGGAATGCAAATTGACTTTTTCCAGTACTGTGGCCACTGCTGATTTTCCAAGTTTGCTGATATACTGAGTGCAGCACTTTCACAGTATCATCTTTTAGAATTTGAAATAGATCAACTGGAATCCCATCACTTCCACTAGCTTAGCTCATAGTGATCTGCCGGGAGCCAGCACGAGGAGTCCTGCCCGTGGCGAAGGTCATGAGGTTAAGGGGTCCGACAGGCAAAGGTGAGTCTGGCCTTAAGGGAGCCTCGCTGGATTTTCTCGAGCATCTACCCCCACAACCAGAGTCTACCTGCCGTACTGCATTGTGCTTTTCACTTACACTTCTGACATTAACAGGGGCTGTCCCCCCACCACTTTTTTCTGGAAGAAGTTAATTTAGAGCTCTTAGATAATAAGTCTCCTGGGCATAATAAGAGTGGTTCAATCCAAAAACCCCTCTGATGGATTTCTAGCCTACCTACAGGACTCTTACAGCTGCACATGTGATTGTTGACTCCCGACTGCGAGAGGCACAGGAAGCTCAAAACATCCTAGGAATGTAGGGGCTTCCGAGGAGTCAAAAATAATTAGAATAGGACTGATTAAGGGTTTCATTTGTTGAGCCAATACTTGCTGCCAAATTTTCATATCTTTTATTTGTTGATATAGTTGGTGTGTGTGTGTGTATATATATATATATATAAAAACAAGTAGCAACATAGATCTTTGAGTTAAGTACCTTCTGTGTTATAACCCACTGCACCTTTGTTCTATAGGGATATATCTTTAGTGCTTTGAGGGTGATGCAGATTAAAGAAAAACACTTCAGGGGAAATGAGATTAACATTCATTAAGGAAGAGAGCCATAAAGTGTTAACAGGCCTCTTGGCCAGAAGATAATATAAATCACCTGAGACCTTTTGTATACAAAAAGATATACAGAAAGGGTCAGGACTGCTGCCCCTGCATGACTCTGTATCTTCCATTATGTAAAACTTAGGGTATATAAACACCTTTTAAAAATAAAGTTATGGAGTTTTTGCACAAGCTTGGCCTCCCCCGTGTCGACTCTCTCTCTCTCTTTCTCCCTCTCCCTCCTTCTCCTTTTCAGGCTGATCTCTTGGAATGCGGAGGCTCTCCATGTCTACTTATTTGCCTGGGCTTCTAAGACCCACGAGAGAGGGAGCCCAAGGCGAGGCACCATCTGCTATTCAAGCGGGCACCTGTGGCCTAACATAGATGGTGCAAGTTTCTTGTCTTGAGACTTCATTAGCTTTCCATGTAAACCAAGGAATATCAGTCTCTTTTCTCCACTAAATTTCCTACTACACTATTCTTTCCTAATCTCTCCTTATATCTCTAATTAAATAATTCTTTCCTAAGATGCCGACTCCGTCCCCACTTCGAATTCCCTGGATACACCAGGGCTGGACCCCGGCAGTGATCCTTGCCTTCGCTTTCTTGACTTTGCATCCTTGACTTCACACTTTTGACTTCACATTTTAGGATGTCTGGCTCTAGATGAGTGATCATGCCACGTGGTTATCTGTGTCATGAAGATAGTTTTGGAATAGTTCTTCTGTGTATTCTTGTCGCCTTTTTTTTTTTTTTTTTCCTTTAATATCTTCTGCTTCTGTTAGGTCTATTATATGCAGAGTATATCATGCAAAATTCATGGATGGAAGAAGCACAAGCTGGAATCAAAGATGCAGGGACAAATATCAATAACCACAGATATACAGATGACACCACCCTTATGGCAGAAAGTGAAGAGGAACTAAAAAGCCTCTTGATGAAAGTTAAAGAGGAGCATGAAGAAGCTGATTTAAAACTCAACATTCTAAAAACCAACGTTGTGACATCTGGTCCCATATCTTCCTGTCATAGAGACAGGGAAACAGTGGAAACAGTGACAGACTTTATTGTCTTGGGCTCCAAAATCACTGCAGATGGTGACTGCAGCCATTGAATCCAAAGACGCTTTCTCCTAACCCTTATGGCAGAAAGTGAAGAGGAACTAAAAAGCCTCTTGATGAAAGTTAAAGAGGAGCATGAAGAAGCTGATTTAAAACTCAACATTCTAAAAACCAACGTTGTGACATCTGGTCCCATATCTTCCTGTCATAGAGACAGGGAAACAGTGGAAACAGTGACAGACTTTATTGTCTTGGGCTCCAAAATCACTGCAGATGGTGACTGCAGCCATTGAATCCAAAGACGCTTTCTCCTTAGAAGAAAACCTATGACAAACCAAGACAGATTAGTAAAAAGCAAAGACGTTACTTTGCTGAGAAAAGTCAATATATTCAAAGCTATGTGTTTTCCCAGTAGTCACGTATGAATGTGAGACTTGGGATGTAAAGAAAGCTGAGCCCTGAAGAATTAATACTTTTAAACTAGGGTGTTGGAGAAGACTCTTGAGAGTCCCTTGGAATGCAAGGTGATCCAACTAGTCCATCCTACAGGAAATCAACCCTGAATATTCGTTGGAAGGACTGATGCTGAAGCTGAAGCTCCAGTATTTTGGCCAGTCATGTGAAAAGACCCTGGAAAAGACCCAGTCACTGGAAAAGACCCTGATACTAGGAAAGGTTGACGGTGGGAGGAGGAGGAGATGACAGAGGATGAGATGGTAGGATGGCTTTACCAAGTAGATGGACAAGGATTTGAGCAAGCTCTGGGAGTTGGTGATGCCAGAGAAGTGTGGTGTGCTGCATCCCATGGGATTGCAAAGAGTCAGACATGACTGAGCAACTGAACAGACTGACTGCTGGAACTTCTACATCAATAGTGTTAATTTTGATGAAATTAAATTTTCCTATTTGTCAAATGTTTGTGTACTACTTTTATATCTAAGGACCACTGCCAAGATTATGAAGACAGGCAATTAATATTTAATGTTATTTATATAGTCAGATTTAGATTTACCATTTTATTATCTGATTTTTGTTCTCCAATTCCTTTCAGTTTCTCTTTTGCTGCTTTCATTTGGATTCTATAATTTTTTTTTCGAATTTTGTTTCAAATTTTATATCTATATTTGAAATTGTTAGTTTCTTTTTCCCATTTGCTTTACATTCATTTACTAATTCATTACAAAAGTAACATAAGCTGTTTGAACATTCAAAGATATATCAAGAAAATTATTCTTCCAATATTAAATTATTTATTGATTCTTTATCTTTTGTTGTTGTTGTTTTTTTAATCTCATGTATATTTTAACTGATTGCTTTAGAGATTATAATAAAAATGTTTAAATTTGGGAACTAGAGATAATATTATAACAATCGTTAAAATGTTGAAATCTTATCAATATACAGGTCTAAACAAGACAGTAAATATAGTCCTTGCAGACTACAAGCAATTTCTGTTGCATGTTCAACTTTGGCTTTTTTTTGAGAACATTTTTAAAACGCAGAAAATCATCTTAGCTTTAATATAGAGACTGCAGTCTAAACTTTCCCCAAGGGCCATAATTTGTTGCCTTTTGCCTTGCTTTATACTACCATTATAAATATTATATGTATATATGTATAGATTATAGAAGAAAACGCTACATTTCTTTGCTGCAGAGAGGTATATAGTTTTAAAATTGATTTTAGTTTTTAATTGAAAAACAACTGCTTTTCAGAATTTTTTTTTTTTTTCTGTTAAACCTCAATATGAACCAGCCATGGGTATACATATATCCCTTCCCTTTTGAACCTCCTCCCTATCTCCTTTCTGATCCTACCCCTCTAGGTTGATACAGAGCCCCTGTTTGAGTTTCCTGAGACATAGAGCAAATTCCTGTTGACTATCTATTTTACATATGGTAATGTAAGTTTCGATGTTACT
Source organism: Connochaetes taurinus (assembly GCA_006408615.1). Taxonomy (NCBI): domain Eukaryota; kingdom Metazoa; phylum Chordata; class Mammalia; order Artiodactyla; family Bovidae; genus Connochaetes; species Connochaetes taurinus. Next base: position 146,028 of record SJXO01000918.1, read on the forward strand.
CTCTCCATACATCTCACCCTCTCCTCCCTTCTCCCTATGTTCATAAGCCTACTATCTATTCTGTTGCTCCATTGCAGCCTTACAAATAAATTCTTCAGTACCATTTTTCTAGATTCTGTATATATGCATTAGTATACACTATTTATATTTCTCTTTCTGACTTACTTCACTCTGTATGATAGGCTGTAGGTTCAGCCACCTCATTAGAACTGATTCAAATGTGTTCCTTTCTATGGCTTAGTAATATTCCTTTGTGTATATATACCACAACTTCTTTATCCACTCATCTATTAATGGACATCTAGGTTGCTTCCATGTTGTAGCTATTGTAAATAGTGTTGCAAAGAACAGTGTGATATATATGTGTTTTTCAGTTTTGGTTTCCTTAGGGTATATGCCTAAGAGTGGGATTGCTGGGTTATATAATGCTTTTATTCCTAGTTTTTTATTTTTTTAAGGAATCTCCATACTGTCTTCCATGATGGCTATATTAACTTATATTCCCACCATTAATGCAAGAGTGTTCCCTTTTCTCCACACCCTCTCCAGCATTTATTGTTTGTAGACTTTTTGATGATAGCCTTTCTAATTGGTGTGAAGTGATATCTCACTGCACTTTTGATTTGCATTTCTCTAATAATGAGCAATGTTGAGCATCTCTTCATGTGTTTGATAGCGATCTGTATGTCTTCTCTGGAGAAATGTCTGCTTAGGTCTTTTCCCCACTTTCGATTGGGTTGTTTGTTTTCCTGGTATTGAGTTGTGCGAGTTGCTTGTATATTTTAGAAATTAGACCTTTGTCTGTTATTTCATTTGCTATTATTTTCATCCATTCTGAGGAATTCTTCCACTGTCTTTTCACCTTGTTAATCGTTTCTTTTGCTGTTCCAAAGCATTTAAGTTTAATCACGAATCACTTGTTTACTTTTATTTTTATTTCCATTACTCTAGGAAGTGGGTCATAGAGGACCTTGCTTTGATTTATGTCATCGAGTTTTTTCCCTATGTTTTCCTCTAAGAGATTTACAGTTTCTGGTCTTATATTTAGATCTTTAATCCATTTTGAGTTTATCTTTGTGTAAAGTGTTAGGAAGTGTTCTAATGCCATTCTTTTACATGTAGTTGTCAAGATTTCACAGCACCATTTGTTGAAGAAGCTGTCTTTGCCCCATTGTGTATTCTTGCCTCCTTTATCAAAAATAAGGTACCCATAGGTGCATGGATTTATTTCTGGGATTTCTATGTTGCTTCACTGGTCTATATTTCTGTTTTTGTGCCAGGAACATACTGTCTTGATGACTGTAGATTTGTAGTACAATCTGAAGTCAACAAGGTTGAGTCTTCCAGGTCCAGTCTTGTTTCTCAAGACTGCTTTGGTTGTTTGGGGTCTTTTGTGTTTCCATATGAATTGTGAATTTTTTTTTTTTTATTTCTGTCAAAAAATCCCATTGATAATTTTATGGGGATCACACTGAATCTGTAGATTGTGTTTGGTAGTAGAGTCATTTGCACAATATTGATTCTTCCTACCCAGGAACATGGGATATCTCTCTATCTGTTTATGTCATCTTTGATTTCTCTCTTCGGTGTCATAATTTTCTGTGTACAGTTCTTTTGTCTCTTTAGGTAACTTTGTTCCTAGTTATTTTACTTCTTTTGTTGCAATGGTGAATGGGATTGATTTCTTAATATATCTTTCTGATATTTCATTGTTAGTAGAAAGAAATGCAAGTGACTTCAGTGTATTGATTTTCTACCTTGCAACTTTGCTTAATTCATTGATCAGCTCTAGTGATTTTCTGATAGTATCTTTAGTGTTTCCTATATATAGTATCATGTCATCTGCAAAAAATGAGATATTTACTTCTTTTCTGATCTGGATTCCTTTTATTGCTTTTTCTTCTCTGATGGCTGTAGCTAGGACTTCCAAAACTATGCTGAATAATAGTGGTGAAAGTGGACACCCTTGATCCAGATCTTAGGAGAACTGCATTTAGTTTTTCACCATTGAAAATAATGTTTTCTGTAGGCTTATCATATATGGCCTTTGTTATGTTGAGGTAGACTCTTTCTGTGCCCATTGTTTGAAGCATTTCAACCATAAATGGGTGCTGAATTTTGTCAAATGATTTTTCTGCATCTATTGAGATGGTCATATGGTTTTTATCTTTCAATTTGTCAATATGATATATTACATTAATTGATTTGTGTATATTGAAGAATCCTTGCATCCCTGGAATAAATTCCAACTTGATCATGGTATGTGAGGTTTTTTAAATGTGCTGTTGACTTCTGTTGGCCAGAATTTTGTTGAGCATTATTGCATCTATGTTCATCAGTGATATTGGCCTGTAGTTTTCTTTTCTTTTGTATTGTTTTGGTCTAGTTTTGGTATCAGGGTGTTGGTGGTCTTGAGTGTGAATTTGGAAGTGTTCTTTTCTATGTAATTTTTTGAAAGAGTTTTAGAAGTATAGGCATTAGCTCTTCGCTAAATGTTTGATAGAATTCTACTGTGAAGTCACCTGGTCCTGGGCTTTTGTTTTGGGGGAGATTTTTGATCACAGCTTCAACTTCAGTGCTTGTAATTGGGTTGTTCATATTTTCTATTTCTTCCAGGTTCAGTCTTGGAAGATTGAACTTTTCTAAGAATCTGTCCATTTCTTCCAGGTTATCCATTTTATTGCCATATAGATGTTCATAATAGTCTCATAATTGTTTGTATTTCTGCATTTTCTGCTTCAGCCTCTCCTTTTTCAGTTCTAATTTTGCTAATTTGAACCTTCTCTCTTTTTTTCTTAATGAGTCTGGCTAAAGTTTTGTCAGTTTTGTTTATCTTCTCAAACAATCAGCTTTTAGTTATATTAGTCTTTACTATTCTTTCTTTCTTTTTCATTTCTTTCCTTCTTTCTGCTAATTTTGTTGTTGTTGTTATTGTTCTTAATTTTCCAGTTGCTTTAATTGTAATATTAGGTTGCCTATTCGATTTTTTTTCTTGTTTCTTGAGGTAGGATGGCATTGCTATAAACTTCCCTCTTAGAACTGCATTTGCTGCATCCCATAGGTTTAGAGTTGTCATGTTTTCATTGTCATTTGCTTCTAAAATTTTTTTATTTCCCTTTTGATTGCTTCAGTTACCTGTTGGTTATTTAGAACTGTATTGTTTAACCTCTATGTGTTTGTGTTTTTTTTTTAATAGTCTTTTCTTACAATTTATATTTATCTCAAAGTATTGTGGTTAGAAAAGTTGCTTGATATAATTTCAATTTTCTTCAATTTACTGAGGCATGATTTGTGACTCAGGTTTGATTTTTGGTCTATCCTGGAGAATGTTCCATGTGCACTTTAGAAGAAGGTGTATTTTTATGTATTTGGATGGAATGTCCTGAAGATTTCAATGATATCCGTCTAATCTAATGTTTTTAATCCATCTCATCCAATCTGATGTTTAAGATTTGTGTTTCCTTATTAATTTTCTGTTTTGATGATCTGTCCATTGATATGAGTGGTTCATTCATCACTCCTACTGTTATTGTGTTACTGTCAATTTCTCCTTTTATGCCTGTTAGTGTTTGCTTATGTATTGAGGTGCTCCTATCTTTGGATTGATCCCTTGATCCTTTTGTAATGTCTTTCCTTATCTCTTGCAATATTTTCTTTCCAGGTCTATTTTGTCTGATACGAGGATTGCCACTCCAGCTTTCTTTTGCTTTCCATTTTCATGGAATATATTTTCCCATCTTCTCGCTGTCAGTCAATATGTGTCTAGGTCTGAATTGGGTTTCTTGATGTTCAAGCTGGTTTTAGAAAAGGCAGAAGAACCAGAGATCATATTGCCAACATCTGCTGGATTATCAAAAAAGAAAGAAAGTTCCAGAAAAAAACATCTATTACTGCTTTATTGATTATGCCAAAAAATCTTTGACTGTGTGGATCACAATAAACTGTGGAAAATTCTTAAAGAGATGGGAATACCAGACCACTTGACCAGCCTCTTGAGAAACCTGTGAGGTGGAGGTTAACAACAAGAAAAATTATGATTAAAAAAAGAAGAAGAAGAAAACTCAAAAGCTTAATTAGATTTCATAGTGCCAATAAATTTAACAACTACAACTGATGGGGGGCAGGGAAAGAAAAAAAGAAAAGAAAAGAAACTACAGAACAAGTCAAAGCATAATAGTAAAGGGTTTTGTTTGCTTGTTTGTTTGCTTGTTTTATCACTGCTGTCAGGGCCCTTTCCCTCACTAGGAGTCACAGTCCACCTCACCTCCCTAGGATGCCCTCTAACACTGTGCTGTTCTCTGGACCTGCTGTGGGGACAACTCAGATTCTAATCTAGTCCTTCTCCTGTGTGTTCTTGCCTCCAATGTTCACAGCTGTCAGAACTAGCAAGTTTTCTTTTGTGAGAGTTCTCAATGTCCTTTTATATATTCCATAGACACAGTCTGCCTAGTTGATCGTGTGGATTTTATCTGCAGTTTGTACAGCTGGGGGGAAGTTTTGGATCTTCTTCCTTGGCCACACTGCCCCTGTGTTTCAACTGTGGTTTTATTTCCACCTCTGCATGTAGGTCGTGGTGGTTTGCTCCTGAGGCTGCCCTGCAGGACTTGGTTCTGCCCAAGTGAAGGCCACATGCAGAAGTGATACAGCTGCTTGGGTTGCATGGGTGCTGGCAGCACCAGCTATTCGGGGGAGTTGGCAGCTAAGGCATAAGGAAATACAGTGCTCTAGAAGAGTATGACAACCAGTGTTGCCCAATACACTCCACTGGAGAAACCCCCTGACCAGGAAGCCTGGCAGGCCACAGTCTACAGAGTTGCAAAGAGTTGGACGCAACTGAAGTAAGCCCATGTACAAAGACATAAGTCTTTTTTTTTTTTTTTTTTTGACTGTGGCAGCTCTGCCCCAGTGAGAGTTGAGCGTGAAGGTGGTGCAACTGCTTTGGTCATGGGTACCTGGTGGTGCCAAGTGTGCTGGGACATGGAATCCCTCAACCACAGGAGTTATGGCCCCATCAGAATCTTTTTTCAAGCCTCTGGTAGCTGACAATCAGAAGACCTCTTTGGCTATTCTTTTTCTGTGGCTCCACCTATTCAGTCACGTAGAGGGCTTCCTTTCCTGGGGTCCTTCTCTGTTCTTTGATGTGTCAGGCACATAGAGGGATGCCCCCTGGCTGGGATTCTACTCTGTATATCTGTGCCTCAAGCACTTAAAGGGGCACCCTGGTTGGGGTCCTACTCTGTAGTTCAATGAATCAGGTGCTTGATGGGCTGGCCTCTCAATTGTTCAGCTGCCAGTGCTGGCGTGTGGGGAGAGACTATGGTCATGGCTCTGCCCCCTACATGTGACTCAGCAGTATATCCTGGCTTCCATGGCTGCCTGGCTTTCCTCCACAGGCATTTCCCACCACAATCTCCTCCCTCACATCCCCTTGGTCTGTCTGTCCAGTCAACTGCAACATTTGTCCTGAAATTGCACTACAATCCCTTCTGTCAGGAGCCGCGTTAGGCATTACTGACAAAATAGAGGCACGGCCCTAAACCCCCTCCCTTTGTTCTGTAGGCACGGACCTGCAATGAAGGAGTTAGGTTTTGTGATTCTGACTTTTTTTTTCCTTTCCTCATCTGAGTTTACTAAAGAGAATATTAAGGTGAAGCCATCTGCAGCTGTGCTCAAAGAATAATTCATAAAGTTAATCACTGACATTTGTTCAAGGACTTTTACAAAAAAGTGTTCCAGTGTGAGCACACAGGCCGCAGCTTGAGGCCATGGGAGGGATTGGTATCTGAAGCCCATTTGTGAGAAAAATGCTTATGGCAAAGAAGTTTGGTGAATTTAGGGCTTAGGGATAATTAAAATAGTTAGATGCTAAAGATTTAAGGATTGCTGTAATGTTACAATATTCTACTATAGCTTATAGAAATTAGAAACTTTAGAGATATTTTAGCTAGAAGCCCTTTCTAAGAAATAGTGAGCTTAGGATACAAGGGGCAAACAGGACTTAGAAAGATAAGAATTAAACTGAGGAATGTGGTATGCAGCCCAGACATTAGCATGAGTTACAGTGTATTCACAAGGACACATGAGAAAAAGTAGATAAGTGAATCACAGAGGAAGGAACTCCTTTTGAGGGGCAACAATGATTTTTGGAGAAAAATCCGGGTCAATGGGAACTAAAAATATGAAACCTCTGACCTAATGCTTTTGTAAAAGTATAAAAGAGAATCGTAAGCTTGAAATAAACAGGCAGTCTAAGAAAACTGAAAGACTACCTCAGTTTCTCTCGCAGACACTGCTCACCCCTTCAGGTTGAATCCTTGGCTTCTGGAGCTGGACTCTAGCACCCTACATTCCAGTTCCTAGCTGCTGCACCTTCTAGGACTCCTCTGTCCCTGTCCAGGGTACATATGGCTGTGAGCTGTCTGATTCTTATCCCACTTAGGCTGCCACAGATCAGCTGTTTCACTCTCACCCTTATATGTTTCTTCTCTGATTGGATCACTGCTTCAGTTCCAACACCCATCAATGGCAAGTCCAGGGCTACTACCATTTCTGTCCCCCCGCCTCACTCAGTTCCTTTATTCTACCAAGTTCTGTGTGGTTTATAATATATCATGATGATCTTAAAGAATTCCTTTTCTTTGTTTCTTTTTGCATTGATAATTTGATATCAAAATAATTCTGTAAGTTTTTTATATCTTAGACATTGTCTCTGTCTTTATTCATATGATTTGCTTTGGCTGAATATAGCATTCTAGAGTGATAGCTTTATTTAGTAATATTTTATTCACTACTCTAAAGATGATGTTCTACTATGTTTGCCTTATTTTTTTTTTTCTGTTGAAAATCAACAGTAAGTTGAAACATATTTCATCTTTATATAATGTAAAATTTTATGCTGGTTAGTTTCCAGATATTTTCTTTAGTTTGGCTCTAACTCTTAAAAATGGTATACTTACAAATATTTATTTTCATGTTAATCCTTGCTTGGAGGTTCATGAGTATATCTGATCAGATCACAAACAATACTTTTCAAATGAAGAATACCCCAGAACTCCATCAGAAGGCAGAATGCAGTAACATGACAGTTGTATACTGTGACTACCTCCTAACTACCCCTAAAGAGACCAATGGCAACTCAACTGGGTAGCTGTGCAGATGGGAAGGAAAAACACTGTCTTTTCCTAATATCAATTATTGTGAAATCAGAGCATCATCATCATAGGTCCATTAGAAAGATCAAAGAGTCAGATGATGTAAGAAGATCTGAAATTTTCTCATGATAGGACTATTAAAATAGTATATGTAGTCAGAACATTCATGCTCAGGACCTTGTAGAACCACCTCTATGACTCACTGATACACCAAGCAAGGCCTGTTACAAGTGAAAAAGACAATTAAATTAGGATGCTAGAGTCAATATTAAAAGTTTAAAGACTTAAGAATGGTGATTCTTATTACATTTCTATTTAAGACTTCATCTTGGCTGACACAAAAGATAAATGCCTCTTGGAGGAACACAGTGAAATATCTTAAGTTTAATCCTGTCATCAGTCCAATGCAGCTGTTCTTCTAGATATGCTCTTATAATAGGAACAAATATATTTAGTTAACATGCAGCTATTGACCTGAGAATAGGGAAAAAAAATACTTTTCCTCTATTACAGTAAAACAAAACAGCACAATACAATTGATTTAAACACAAACCTAGCAATAAAGTGTTATCACTCACTTCCAGATTATCCATCCTCTTTCTTGGCCAAAAGATCTGAAACATGTCAGGATCTTCTAAAGGTATAAGTCAAGATGCTATAACCTTATGCATTTTATCACTAAGGAAAAAATAAAATAAAGAGACCTCTTGATTGATTTTGGAGGGAATATATATCACATTTAGGAGAATTATCCAACACTTTTCCTGAGTCACTCCCCAAAGTAGCCAGCTCATTGTGAATCTGTGCCAACAAAAGCTCTTCAGCTTATTCAGGCTATATCTCCTTCACTTTGCAATTATTTCTAAAGATTCACTGTGCCTCAAAGTCTCTATGCTAACAGATGCTCAATACAGAGCATATTCCTAATAATTAAGTTGATAAAATGTGTACTGCATCTTTTCATCTTAATGAATGTTTCTTGTATTCACTCCCACTTATTCAATAGTTTACCTATTTTGATGGCTAATTTTATAGTTAACCACACAATTTTTCTATAATCTTCAAAATATAAGAATGGCAAAATGTAAAATATAATACACAAGACCTAGAAATTCTGGACCTAGATTGAATGCAAAAACTTATGAAATTTTTGTTTATTCCCTTGAGGAGTGTGAGAGTGCTTTTTGAGTTGTAAAACAGATATTTCCATTATATAAAGCATAAACATTTTTGTGTGTGAAGGGAAAGTCCAAAGTATGAAAAACAATTAATATAGATGTTAGATAACTAAAATATATGCATTCATCTTTTCTATTTTTAATGTGACATCCCGATAGGTAAAAGTTCAGACATAGCACTCCTTAACTATTTTTTATATGTTTTGAAATGTCTAACTTTTGCAAATATAAAAACTTTAGCCAACTAGATGTTTTCCCTCAGGAATTTAAATGCTACAAAGATGTGGATCAGGGGTCTCTAAAAACCTGCCTGACAATCTGAGGTGGAGCTCATATTATAATATTAGTATAAAGTGCTCAACAAATCTAATGTGTTTGAATCACCCCAAAATCATCCCCTACCCCAATCCATGGAAAATTTTTCTTTCACAAAATTGGTCCCTGGTGCCAAAAAGGCTGGGAACCTCTGTGATAGATTGAAGAGATCCTTTCATTGATAGCAAGTGTCAAGTGTTATAGAATCTTGCAATACTATACACCTGCAATGGCAGAAATCCAAGTGACAATATCTTCAGTAGATGATCACTGCTGTGGATAATATACTTGGTCCTACATTCCTGGAAAGCATAGTTCCCTGAACTAACAATACCTGATAAAAACAGTGAAAGAAAACTTACAGGCCAATTTTAACCTGGAATGTTGGGACAAATAAGCTTCTAATGTGGCGCTAGTGGTGAAGAATATGCCTGCCAATGCAGGAGACATGAGATTCATAGGTTCAATCCCTGGGTCAGAAAGAACACCTGGGGAAGGTTATGGCAACCCATTCCAGTATTCTTGCCTGGAGAATCCCATGGACAGAGGAGTCTGACAGGCTATGGTTCATAGTGTTACACAGAGTTGGACACAGCTGAAATGACTTAGCATGGCACATACAAATAGAAATACAATTCCATTAACCTAAGCAGAAAGAAATTCAAAGGGAGTATATTATTATGCTTGCCTCATTAAAAAAAAAGTATAGTATTTTTTAAAACACTATGTACAGCTTTTTTTGCTTGTGTTAATCATACATCAAAAATAATTTTTAAAAAACGTTTTCTGAAGAAGAGCATGTATAGGACTGTTGTCAGTTATCCACTAACATAATTATCCCCTGGATAGGGTTAGGGTTGTTAATTTGTTAGAGTTCTATGATGAACTCCAATGGACGTAGAGTTTTCATTATAGAATGATTTTAGTTACAGTTCACTTATGAAAGTAGTAGTGAAGGGATCAGTCAAGATGACAGAGGATTAGGAGGATATGGAGTTCATCTCTCCCCACAAACACTTTACAAATACATCTACAAATGGATCCGTTCTCACAGAGCACCTGCTGAACAGTAGCAGACTTCAGACACCAAAAAGGAGAAGTAAGATTCCCATGTATCTGGGTTCAGTTCAGTTAAGTTCAGTTGCTCAGTCATGTCTTACTCTTTGCGACCCCATGGACTCCAGCATGTCAAGCCTCCCTTCCATCACAAACTACTGGAGTTTACTTAAACTCAATTCCATTGAGTCGGTGATGCCATCCAACCATCTTATCCTCTGTCCTCCTCCCTTCAATCTTTCCCAACATCAGGGTCTTTTCAAATGAGTCAGTTCTTCACATCAGGTGGCCAAAATGTTGGAGTTTCAGCTTCAGCATCAGTCCTTCCAATGAATATTCACGACTGATTTCCTTCAGGATACACTGGTTGGATCTCCTTGCAGTCCAAGGGACTCTCAAGAGTCTTCTCCAACACCACATTTCAAAAGCATCAATTCTTCATTGCTCAGCTTTCTTTATAGTCCAACTCTCACATCCATACATGAGTACTGGAAAAAACATAGCTTTGACTAGATGGATCTTTTTTTTGGCAAAGTAATGTCTCTGCTTTTTAATATGTTGTTTAGGTTGTATCTGGGTAGGGTGAAAGAAATAATAAAGGATAGGGAAGAAGAGAGGAAGCAGGGTGCAATCTGTACCTCTGGAGGTGGAGAGCTGAAGGTGAGATGTTCTTCCATCTGAAGAAACCCTCTCCATGCAGGGAGTTCAGCTGGGACAGACAAGGAGCTTCTAGGCCTTGGATGTAGTGCAGCAACTGGTCTGTGGTAGGCAGGACAGAATGAGACTTATAAAGATGGTCCATGTCACAGCCTTGTGCAATCCAACCTGGATTAGGTGTCCACTGTTGCATACAGGGGCTGGGTGCTGGAATATAAGGTTTGAAGAACAGACGCAGAGATGGGACTGCTGTTGCCTGTGAGGAAATATCCTGAGAGAATGGGACTTAGGAGTTTCACAACTAGGAATGTTCACAGAGGAGGCTTTGATCATCAAAGAAACAAACCATCATTTTTCAGTGATGTGCAATGGCCAGGGACACCATTTTAGCCCCTCTTCTCACATGTAGGCCCCAGCCTCTATGGTCACCAAGAATGGCTCCCATTTAAGTGGCTTATTCTGTACCCTACCCCCGACTGTCATTGACTTCTCCATCCCCTCTCTGCCTGGGCAACTGGCTCACCACAATTTATCTGAGCACCCACCTGCCTAGGTGTCTTGTTAGCCCAATTGCTCTCTCAGCTCCTTCCTAATGAATGTCAGTCATTCCATCCCTCCCACATGGCAGCCCTGTGCCTGATTGCTGCCTCCACCTCTTGCCTGACAAACTTGTGCTCTATCAGTCTCATGAGCAGATGGCAGTGGGTGGCCCACAGAGATGAGTCTATAACCACAGATGAACCCTAAGAGCTCTGTAGTAATGAAGAGAAGCTAAAGTCTCTCCTCATGGTTATATGAGTCATGGAGTTACACCTTTACTGACTGCTTTCTAAATTCTGTGCTGTGTGCTTAGTTGCTCAGTCATGACTGACTCTTTGTGACTTCATGGGCTGTAACCTGCCAGGCACCTCTATCTATAGGGATTCTCCAGGCAAGAATACTGGAGTGGGTTGCAATGCCCTCCTCAAGGGTATCTTCACAATCCAGGGATCCAACCCAGGTCTCCCACATTACAGACAGATTCTTTACCATATGAGCCACCAGGGAAGCCGTCCTAAATTCAACACCTGCAGAATATCTGGCTCCTGCAGCTGAGAAGGTTCTGGATTTAGCATTTGTGGGCTCTATGGAGGTGGCAGGATATACTGAAAGTGATAAAAATAAAAATAAATAAAACCAAGGATATGCCCCAAGATGGCAGAGGAATAGGATGGGGAGACCACTTTATCCCCTACAAATTCATCAAAATAACATTTGGATGCTGGAAAACTTCAACAAAACAGCTTCGGAATGCTGGCAGAGGACACCAAGCACCCAGAAATGCAGCCCAAACTCTTCAAAAGGAGGTAAGACAAAATATAAAAGACAAAAACATAGACAAAAGATTAAGGGATGGAGACCTATCCTGGGGAGGGAGTCGTGAAGGAGAAGTTTCCACACAGTAGGAAACCCTCACAGAGGCGTGTCTGTGGGGAGTTTGGGAATCTCAGAGGGCAACATAACTGGGAGGAAAAAAAGAACACAAGAAACAAAATGCCACACAATACATACCTAATCACAACTGCCAGCAGAGATGTAGGCCCGATGCTTGAGTCCACCACCAGTGAGTGGGTGTTGGGTAGGGAGGTAAGGGCCACATTATCAGTCCTTAGGGTAAGGACCACACCTGAATGCCCTGAGGACAACCTGAGGTAGCTAATGTGTTTTAACGACCCAAATTATGAGATCGCCAAAGAGACAAAAAAAAAAAAAAAAATTCCCGCAAAAGGCTCTAACACCTCTTAGTGACCCTGGCACAGTCACAGAACAAAGGATTGAGCAAATATTGAAGGAGAGCAAGTCTGCTGCATATCGGCCTCTCCCTTCCCAGAGACAGAAAGGTAGGCATCTGACAGTCAGAGCAGGAAGGCAAGGGGCTGCTGTAATCTCGGCCCCAGAGATCACAAATCCCACCAAGCTGTGAGCATGCACCAAGTGGCTAACCACGTCTTCCTGGGGTCCTGGATGGTTGACATCTCCCAGGAATGTTACAGCCTGAGATCAGCTCCCCAGAGGAGACACAGGGCACACCAGGAACTGTGTTCTCTTGGTGCACCTGGGAAGATGGGAGGCTGAGGTAGGAGGGCACACAGCCCAACTGGGACAGTGCACTCACCAAGCACCCAGTCACCTGAGCTGCTCATCCCTGGGAAGGGCACAAAATGCACAGCCAATCTGGGTCTGTGTCCCTGCAGAGAATCTGAGAACCTGAGTGACTTAGACCTGGGAAGTGCACAAAATGCAAAGCCAACATGGCAAAGTGCCCCTGTAGAGCACCCAGGAGCCTGAGCAGTTCAGACCCAGGAAGTATATGCCACCTTGGGCTGTCGCAAACCCAGTGTGGTCCATCCATAGTGAGCACTCCCCACACATGGCAGCAGTATTTGTTTGCAGTGTCCTTCCCTCCCTACAACACAAATGAGCAAGTGAGCTTCAATAAGTGGCCACCTTCACTCCCTGTGTCAGGGCGGAAATTAGACATTGAAGAGACTTCCAAACAGAAGAAGCCAAAATAAACAAAGAAGGGGAAACTGCCCTGGAAGTGACAGATGCAAAAATTTAAAACCCTGCATTTAATACTGGAGACTGAATTTGAGGGTCACCTATAGACCTTGAGAACAAGTACAAACCAAAACAAAGGACTATCTGACACTGAACTGACCCCACACTGCCCACAACAGCTCCAGAGAAATTCCTAGATATATTTTCACTATTATCAGTTTTTTAATATATTTTTTTAATTTAGTTCTTTAATATTTCTTAACTTTCACTTTTATAGCCTACTTTTACCTTTCAAAAAAAACTGATTTTTAAAACAAATTATATATATATATACACATACATATATAATTTGATTATGTTTTGTATTTTTATGTTGTATTTTTGAGAGTCTAACCTCTAGTCTAGATTTTTAATCTTTTCTTTTTGATATTTGTTGTTTCTTTTCCACCTCTAAGAATCTAATCTTCAGTACCCATTTTCACTTAGGGATGTGATTACTAGTTTGATTGCTGTCATCCCTTTTGATGCTCCCATTTCTCCTCCACATTATCTCTTTCTCTTCTCTTCTCTACATAACTCTGTGAATCTCTCTGGGTTTTCCAGGCTGTGGAGAGCACTTACAGATTTGACTGCTGGCTAGATTGCTCTCTCCCCGTTTTACTCCCCCTTTTCTCCTTCTGGTTATCTCTCTCTATTCTCTCTCGTCTCTTCTCCATATAACTCCATGAATCTTTCTGCATGTTCCTGGCTGTGGAGAATTGTTTCATCAACAACCTAGGAATTTTATCGTCTATGCTGTTTGAATGAAGAAGTCTTGAGGCTATTGTAAGAGAAGTACAAAAAGCCAGAGGCAGGAGGATTAACTCCAAATCTTTAGAATACCAGAGAACTCTTGACTCCAGGGAACATTAATAGACAAGAGTTCACCAAAAGACTCCATACCTACACTGAAAACAAACTCAAGCCAAGAGCCAGCAAGTTCCAGTGCAAGACACACTATGCTAATTCTCCAGCAAAACAGAAACACAACACTGAATACTAAATGATGGGCTGCCCAAAGCCATGACAAATCCATAGACAACCAAAAACTCACTACTGGACACTTCATTGCATTCCAAAGGGAAGAGATCCAGCACCAACCCCAAGATAATAAATGCAAGCTCCCCCAATGAGGAAACTGTGACAAGTTGTTAGTCCAATCCCTTTCACAAAGAGTTCAGTTCAGGTCAGTTCAGTCGCTCAGTTGTGTCCAACTCTTTGCGACCCTATGAACTACACACAGCATGCCAGGCATCCCTGTCTATCCCCAACTCCTGGAGTTCACCCAAAGCCCTGTCCATTGAGTCGATGATGCCATCCAACCATCTCATCCTCTGTAGTCCCCTTCTCCTGCTGCCCTCAATCTTTCCCAGCATCAGAGTCTTTTCAAATGAGTCAGCTCTTCGCATGAGGTGGCCAATGTATTAGAGTTTAAGCTTCAACATCAGTCCTTCCAAAGAACACCCAGGACTGATTTCCTTTAGGATGGCCTGGTTGGATCTCCTTGCAGTCAAAGGGACTCTCAAGAGTCTTCTCCAACACCACAGTTCAGAAGCATCAGTTCTTCTATGCTCAGCCTTCTTTATAGTCCAACCCTCATACCCATACATGACTACTGGAAAAACCATAGCCTTGACTAGATGGACCTTTGTTGACAAAGTAATGTCTCTGCTTTTGAATATGCTGTCTAAGTTGCCCAAAACTTTCCTACCAAGAAATAAGCATATTTTAATTTCATGGCTGCAGTCACCATCTTCAGTGATTTTGGAGTCCAAAGAAATAAAGTCAGCCACTGTTTCCACTGTTTCCCCATCTATTTGCCATAAAGTGATGGGACCAGATTCCACAGTTAAGAGGGACCACAAACTTCCAGCCTACAGAAAGGGCAGCCCAAACACAGCAATATAAACAAAATGAAAAGGCAGAAAAATATCCAACAGGTGAATAAACTTGATAAAAATCCACCATACAAAACAAAAAAGGAGAAGATAGGGAGTCTACCTGAAAAAGAATTCAGAAAAATGATAGTAAAGATGATCCAAAATCTTGAAAACAAAATGAAGTTACAAATAAATAGACTGCAGACAAGGATTGAGAAGATGCAAAAAAAAAAAAAAAGTTAAGAAGGGTCTAGAAGAAATAAAGAAGGTTCAATCAATAAGGAATGATACAAAACTGAGATCAAACACACTCTGGAAAGAACCAACAGTAGAATAACAGAGGTAGAAAAGAGGATAAGCAAGGTGGAAGACAAAATGGTGGAAATAAATGAATCTGAGAGGGAAAAAAAAAGAATTAGAAGAAATAAGGACAATTTCAGAGACTTCTGGGACAATGTTAAACATCCCAACATTCAAAACTTAGGAGTCCCAGAAGAAAAGAAGAAAGGCCATGAGAAAATACTTGAGGAGATAATAGTTGAAAACTTCCTTAATATGGGGAAGGAAATAGCCACCCACGTTCAAGAAACCCAGAGTCCAAAACAGAATAAACCCAAGGTGAAACACTGCAAGAAACATATTAATCAAACTAACAAAGATTGAACACAAAGAAAAAATATTAAAAGGGAAAAGAAACAAACAACACACAAGTGGATCCCCACAAGGATAACAGTTGATCTTGCAATAGAAACTCTTCAGGCCAGAAGTGAATGACAGACAATCTTGAAGCAATGAAAGAGAAAAACCTGTAACCAAATTACTCTGCCCTGCAAGAATCTCATCCAGATATGACAGAGAAATCAAAAGTTTTATAGACAAAGAAAGGTTGAGATAATTCACCATCAAACCAGCTTTTCAACAAATGCTAAAGGTAATTCTCTAGATAAGAAACACAGTAAATGTTTAAGAAATTGAACCCAAAACAAAAAAGTAAATGGCAATAGGATCATCAGTTCAGTTCAGTTCAGTTCAATTCAGTCTCTCAGTCGTGTCCGACTGTTTGCGATCCCATGAATAGCAGCACGCCAGGCCTCCCTGTCCATCACCAACTCCCAGAGTTTACTCAAACTCATGTCCATCGAGTCAGTGATGCCATCCAGCCATCTCATCCTCCGTCGTCCCTTTCTACTCCTGCCCCCAATCTCTCCCAGCATCAGGGACTTTTCTAATGAGTCAACTCTTCGCATGAGGTGGCTAAAGTACTGGAGTTTCTGCTTCAGCATTAGTCCTTCCAATGAACACCCAGGACTGATCTCCTTTAGAATGGACTGGTTGGATCTCCTTGCAGTCAAAGGGGCTCGAAAGAGGCTTCTCCAACACCACAGTTCAAAAGCATCAATTATTTTGCCCTGAGATTTCGTTATAGTCCAACTCTAACATCCATGCATGATCACTGGAAAAACCATAGCCTTGACTAGACGAACCTTAGTTGGCAAAGTAATGTCTCTGCTTTTGAATATGCTATCTAGGTTGGTCATAACTTTTCTTCCAAGGAGTAAGGGTCTTTTAATTTCATGGCTGCAATAACTATCTTCAGTGATTTTGGAGCCCAAAAAATAAAGTCTGACACTGGCTCCCCATCTATTTCCCATGAAGTGATGGGACCAGTTGCCATGATCTTAATTTTCTGAATGTTGCACTTTAAGCCAACTTTTTCACTCTCCTCTTTTACTTTCATCAAGAGGCTTTTTAGTTCCTCTTCACTTTCTGCCATAAGGGTGATGTCATCTGCATATCTGAGCTTATTGATATTTCTCCCAGCAATCTTGATTCCAGCTTGTGCTTATTCCAGTCCAGCATTTCTCATGAGGCAATCTGCATATAATTATATAAGCAAGATGACAATATACAGCCTTGACGTACTCCTTTTCCTATTTGGAACCAGTCTGTTTTTCCATGTCCAGTTCTAACTGTTGCTTCCTGATCTGCATACAGATTTCTCANCTTTGGCATAGTCAATAAAGCAGAAATAGATTTTTTTTTTTTCTGGAACTCTCTTACTTTTTTGATGATCCAGCAGATGTTGGCAATTTGATCCCTGGTTCCTCTGCCTTTTCAAAAACCAGCTTGAACTTCTGGAAGTTCATAGTTCACATATTGCTGAAGCCTGGCTTGGAGAATTTTGAGCATTACTTTACTAGCATGTGAGATGAGTGAAATTGTGTGGTAGTTTGAGCATTCTTTGGCATTGCCTTTCTTTGGGATTGGAATGAAAACGGACCTTTTCCAGTCCTGTGGCCACTGCTGAGTTTTCCAAATTTGCTGGCATGTTGAGTGCAGCACTTTCACAGCATCATCTTTCAGGATTTGAAATAGCTCAACTGGAATGCCATCACCTCCACTAGCTTTGTTCATAGTGATGCTTTCTAAGGCCCACTTAACTTTGCATTCCAGGATGTCTGGTTTTCACTGAGTGATCACACCATCGTGATTATCTGGGTTGTGAAGATCTTTTTTGTATAGTTCTTCTATGTATTCTTGCTACCTCTTCTTAGTATCTTCTGCTTCTGTTAAGTTCATACCACGTCTGTCCTTTATTGAGCCCATCTTTGCATGAAATGTTCCCTTGGTATCTCTAATTTTCATGAAGAGATCTCTAGTCTTTCTCATTCTGTTGTTTTCCTCTATTTATTTGCATTGATTGCTGTGGAAGGCTTTTTATCTTTCCTTACTTATCAATAATTACCTTAAATATAAATGGGCTAAATGCTCCAACCAAAAGACAAAGACTGGCTGAATGGATTAAAAAAAAGAAGAACTCTATATATACTGTCTACAAGAGACCCTCCTCAAAACTAGGGACACATACAGACTGAAGGTGAAGGGCTGGAGAAAGATATTTCATGAAAATGGGGACCAAAAGAAAGAAAGAGTAGCAATACTCATACCACAGAAAATTGATTTTGAAATAAAGATAGTGATGAGAGACAAAGAAAGACACTACATGATGATCAAAGGATCAACCCAAGAAGAAGATATAACAAGTGTAAATATATATCACCCAACATAGGAGCACCTCAATATGTAAGGTAAATGGTAACAAGAATGAAAGGATAAAGTAACAGTAATACAGTAATAGTGGGGGACTTTAATACTTCACTCACATCTTTGGATAGATCAGTCAAACAGGAAATTAAGAAGGAAACACAAACTTTAAATGATACAATGGACCAGTTAAACCTAATTGATATATAGATAGATAGATAGATAGATAGATAGATAGATATAGGATATTTCATGCCAACAAATGAAATTCATCTTTTTCTCAAGTGCACACAGAACACTCTCCAGGATAGATCACAAACTGGGCCATAAACCTAGCCTTTGTAAATTAAAAAATAAAATAAAAAATGAAATCCTTTCAATCACCTTTTCTGATCACATTGTTATAAGATTAGATGTCAACAACAAAAAAGAAAAGAAAAAGTATCAAAACTACAAACATATGGAGGCTAAACAACACACTTTTGAATAACCAGCAGATCATGGAAGAAAACAAAGAGGAAATAAAATATGCATAGAAACAAATGAAAATGAAAACACAACAACCCAAAACCTACTGGATTGAGTAAAAGCAGTGCGAAGAGGGAAGTGCATATCAATAGAAGCGTACCTCAAGAAGTAAGAGAAATATCAAATAAAAAACCTAACGTTATACTAAAAGCAGTTAGGAAAATTAGAACCCCAAAGTTAGTCGTCATGTATGGATGTGAGAATTGGACTGTAAAGAAAGCTGAGAACTGAAGAATTAATGCTTTTCATCTGTGGTGTTGGAGAAGACTCTTGGTAGTCCCTTGGACTGCAAGGAGATCCAACCAGTGCATCCTAAAGGAGATTAGTCCTGGGCGTCCAATGGAAGGGCTATGTTGAAGCTGAAGCTCCAATATTTTGGCCACCTGATATGAAGAATTGACTCATTTGAACAAACCCTGATGCTGGGAAAGATTGAAGGCAGGAGAAGGGGATGACAGAGGATGTGATAGTTGGATGGCATCACAGACTCAATGGACATGAGTTTGGATAAACTTTGGTGATGGATAGAGAGGCCTGGCATGCTGTAATTTATGGGGTTGCAAAGAGTCGGACACGACTGAGTGACTGAACGAAGTGAACAGAATGTTAACAGAAGGAAATAATTCATAAAAATCAGAGCAGAAATAAATGGAAAATAAATGAAAGAGAGTATAGCCAAACATCAAAATACTAAAAACTCGTTCTTTGAGAAGATAAATAATATAGGAAAACCATTAATGAGACTCATCAAGAAAAAAAGGGAGAAGAATCAAATCAATAAAATTTGAAATGAAAAAGTAGAAATCACAACAGACAACACAGAAATACAAAAATTACTAAGAGACTACAATGACCA
Source organism: Connochaetes taurinus (assembly GCA_006408615.1). Taxonomy (NCBI): domain Eukaryota; kingdom Metazoa; phylum Chordata; class Mammalia; order Artiodactyla; family Bovidae; genus Connochaetes; species Connochaetes taurinus. The sequence continues at coordinate 165,274 of SJXO01000918.1, forward strand.
ATTGTTTACCAATAAAAAGGAAAACTTGGAAGCAATGAACAAACTCTTAGAAAAGTATAACCTTCCAAAACTGAACCAGGAAGAAATAGAATCTTAGCAGACCCACTGAAAGCATGGAAATCAAAACTGTAATAAAAAAATCTCCCAACAAACAAAACCCCGGGACCAGATGGCTTCACAGGTGAATTCTACCAAAAATTTAAAGAAGAAATAACACCTATTCTACATCAAATCTTCCTGAAAGTAGTAGAGGCAGGTAAACTCCCAAACTCATTCTGAGGCCACTATCACCCTAATATCAAAAGCAGACAAAACTGGCAAAAAATAAAAGAAAACTACAGGCCAATATCACTGATGAACATAGATGCAAAAATCTTCAACAAAATTCTAGCAAACAGAATCCAAAAACATATTAAAAAGATCATACATCATGACCAAGTGGGCTTTATGCCAGTGATGCAAGTATTCTTCAATTTTCAAAAATCAAATAATGTGATTGAGGCACCATATTAACAAATTGAAAGATAAAAACCATATGATTATCTCAATAGATGCAGGGAAAGGGTTTAACAAAACTCAACACCCATTTATGATAAAAACTCTCCAGAAAGCAGTCAGAGAAGGATCATACCTGGATATAATAAAGGCCATATATGACAAACCCTCAGCAAACATTATCCTCAATGGTGAAAAATTGAAAGTATTTCCTCTAAAACCAGGAACAAGACAAGGGTGCCCACTCTCACCACTATTATTCAACATAGTCTTGGCAGTCACAGCCAAGACAATAAGAGAAGAAAAAGAAATAAAAGGAATCCATATTGGAAAAAAAGAAATAAACTCTTACTGTTTGCAGATGACATGATGCTTTACATTGAAAACCCTAAAGACACCACCCAAAAATTACTAGAGCCAATCAATGAATATAGTAAATTTGCAGGGTATAAAATTAATGCATAGAAATCTGTTGAATTCCTGTGCACTAACAATGAGAAATCAGAAAGAGAAATTAAGGAAACCATCCCATTCACCATTGCAATGAAAATAATAAAATACTTAGGAATAAATTTACCTAAAGGAACAAAAGATCTATATATAGAATATTTTTAAAACACTGATGAAAGAAGTCAAAGGTTACATAAATAGTTGGAGAAATATACCATGTTTGTGAACTGGAAGAATCAGTATAGTGAGCATGATTATACTACCCAAAGCAATCTATATATTCGATGCAATCCCTATCAAGCTACCAACAGTATTTTTCACAGAACTAAAATAAATAATTTCAGAATTTGTGTGGAAACACAAAAAACCTTGACTAGGCAAAGTAATCTTGAGAAAGAAGAATAGAACTGGAGGAATCAACCTGCATGATTTCAGATTATACTACAAAGCTACAGTCATCAAGACAGTATGGTATTGTCATAAAGACAGAAATATAGATCAGTGAAACAAATAGATAGCCCAGAGATAAATCCAGACACCTATGGACACCTTATCTTTGACAAAGGAGGCAAAACTGTATGAAGAAAAGACAATCTCTTTAAAAAGTGGTGCTGGGAAAATTGGCCAACAACCTGTAAATGAATGAAACTAGAACACTTTCTAACACCATACACAAAAATAAACTCAAAATGGATTATGTATCTAAATGTTAGACCAAAAACTATAAAATTCTTAGAGGAAAACATAGGCAGAACACTCTGACATAAATCACAGCAAGATCTTCTATGACCCACCTCCCAGAGTGATGGAAATAAAAACAAAAATAAGCTAATGGGTCCTAATTAAACTTTAAAGGTTTTTCACAATAAAAGAAACTATAAACAAAGTGAAAAGATAGCCTTCAGAATGGGAGAAAATAATAGCAATAGCAAATGTAACAACTGACAAAGAATTCATCTCCAAAATATACAAGCAGCCCATGCAGCTTATTACCAGTAAAATAAACAACCCAATCAAAAATTGGGCCAAAGAACTTAACAGACATCTCTCCAAAGAATACATATAGATATCTAACAAACACATGAAAAGATGCCCATTGTCAGAGAAATGCAAATCAAAACCACAATTACATACCATTTCATGCCAGTCAGAATGGCTGCCATCAAAAAGTCTACAAACAATAAATGCTGAACAGGGTGTGGAGAAAAGGGAGCCCTCTTACACTGCTAGTGGGAATGCAAACTAGTACAGCCACTATGGAGAATAGTGTGGAGATTCCTTAAAAAAACTGGAAATAGGACTACCATACAAATCAGCAATCCCACTGCTGGGCATATACACCAAGAAAATGATAATTGAAAGAGACACATGTACTCCATGTTCACTGAAGCACTGCTTGCAATAGCTAAGACATGGAAGCAACTTAGTTGTCCATTGGCACATAAATGGATAAGGAAGTTGTGGTACATATATACAATGGAATATCCAGTTCAGTTCAGTCGTTCATTCGTGTCTGACTCTGCCACCCTATGGACTGCAGCATGCCAGGCTTCCCTGTCCATCACCAACTCCCAGAGCCTACTCAAACTAATGTCCATTATGTTGGTGATGCCATCTGAACATTTCATTCTCTGTCATCCCCTTCTTCTCCCATCTTCGATCTTTTGAAGCATCAGGGTCTCAGATGAGTCTGTTTGCATTAGTTGGCCAAATATTGGAGTTCAGCTTCAGCATCAGTACTTCCAAAGGACATTCAAGACTGATTTCCTTTAGGATGTACAGGTTGGATCTCCTTGCTGTCCAAGGGACTCTCAAGAGTCTTCTCCAGTCATGAAATATCACTGAGCTACAAAAAAAGAGCACATTTGAGTCAGTTCTAATGAAGTGGATGAAACTGGAGCTTATTATTAGAGTGAAGTAAGTCATAAAGAGAAACACCAATACAGTACATTAAGGCATGCATATGGAATTTAGAAAGATGGTAACCACAACCCTTTATGTGAGACAGCAAAAGAGACACAGATATAAAGAACAGACTTTTGGACTCTGTGGAAGAAGCCAAGGGTTGAATGATTTGAGAGAATAGCATTGAGACATATATATTACCATATGTGAAATAGATGACCAGTCCAAGTTTGATGTATGAAACAGGCCATTCAAAGTAGGTGCAATGGGACAATCCAGAGGGATGGATGGGGAAGGAGGAGGAAGGGGTGTTCAGGGTGTGGGGACACATGTACAACTGTGGCTGATTCATGTCAATGTATGACAAAAACCACAATAGTGTAAAGTAATTAGCCCCCAATTATAATAAATTAATTAAGAAAAAAAAACCTCAAGGATATTCTATGCAGCAAGTCTCTCACACAGATTAAGTGGAGAAATTACCAACTTTATAGACAAGCAAAATCTGAGATAATGCAGCATCACCAAACTACTCTTACAGCAAATAATAAAGGAACTTCTCTTGTCAGAGGGATGAAAAAGAATGCACAATAGAAGCATAAAGTCACAAACTAGAAAGCTCACTGGTTAAACATACTGCAAAAGGAAGAAATCATCCATACACAAGCATGATATCAAGACTAAAAAACATGAGAAGAAGAGAATACAAATGCTGGGGAAAGGAATTTCATTTTAAATTAACAGACCGGCAATTTTAACCTTGTGCATAGATAGGTTGCTAAGTCATAACCTTGTGGAAAATGCAAGCCAAAAACTTATTACAGATACTCAAAAAAGGAAAGCAACCTAAAAGCAACACTAAAGATAGTCATCAAATCACAAGAGGGGGAAAAAAAAGAACAGAAAAACGACCTACAAAAACAAACCCAAAACAATTAAGAGACTGACAATCGGAACATGCATATCAAAAATTACCTTAAATGTAAATGGATTAAACATTCCAACTAAAAGACCAGACTGTCTGAATTAATGCAAAATTGAGACTCATATATGGTGCCTATAACAGATTCACTTCAGATCTAGGAACATACACAGAGTGAAAGTAAGGGAATGGAAAAAGTTATTCCATGCAAATAAAAATAAAAAGAAACCTGGAGTAATAGTACTCTTATTAGATAAAATTGACTTCAAAGACTGTTATAAGAGATAAAGATTAAAATAAATAAATTTATATTTAAAATAATAAAGTTACTAAAAACTAAAAAAAAAAAAAAGAGAGAGAGAGATAAAGAAGTACACTACATAATGATCAAGGGACCAATCCAAGAAGAATTAAAAACAATAAGACATACGTATGCACCCAACATAGAATCACCTCAGTATATAAGGCAAATGCTCACCGCCATAAAGGAAAAATCCACAGTAACACAATAAAATTGGAGGGAGTTAACACCTCACTTATACCAATGGGTAGATCATCCAGAAAGAAAGTTAATAAGAAAACACAAGCTTTAAATGACACCTCAGACCAGATAGACAGTTGATATTCATAGGATATTCCATTCGAAAGGACAAGAATATGCTTGTAAGTGCACATGAAACATTCTCCAGGAAAGATCACATCTTGGGTCATATTACCTTTGGCAAGTTGAAATCATATAAAGTATCTTTTCTGTCCATCATGCTATGAGATAAGAAACAAATTACAGGAAAAAAGAGCTATAAATAATATACATGCTGATATGCTAAGCAAAATATAACTAAAAGAAAAAAAAAGAAAAAAAAACCTATGGATCACTAAAGAAATCAAAGAGAAAATTTAAAAAACAATGTAGAGACAAATGACAACATAAACATTGTGATCAAAAACCTATGGGATACTGAAAAAACAGTTCTAAGAGGCACAGCTATAGTAATAAGGTGTAAATTCAGGAGAAAAAGAAAATTCTCAAATAAATAACCTAAAATTACACCTAAAGCAACTAGAGAAAGAAGAACAAACAAACCCTAAAATCATACAAGGAAAGAAAAGACAAAGATCAGAGCAGAAACAAATGAAACAGACATGATTAAAATAAGAGCAAAGAGCAATATAAGTAAAAACTCATTTTTTGAAAAGGTAAATTTGAAAAAGCTTTAGCTACACATCCAGAAAAAGGAGAGGGTTCAAATCAATAACATTAGAAAAGAAAAAAAAAAAAAGCATTTACATTGAACACCACAAAAATATAAAGGATCATGAGACTGCTACGAGCAACTATATATGAATAAAATGGGCAAACTAAAATGGACAAAGTCATAGAAAGGTACAATCTCTCAAGCCAGAACCATATAAAATAGAATATATGGATATACAAATTACAAATAATGGAATTGAAACTGTACTTTATAAATTTCAACAAACAAAAGTCCAGAACCAGATGGTTTCACCGTTGGAACCAGATGGTTTCACCAAGAAGAGTTAACACCTACCCTTCTGAAATCCCTCCAAAAATAAAGGCCACCATCACCTTGATACTGAAATAAGACTATGATATTACAAAAAAAGCTTCTTGATGAGAGTGAAAGAGGAGAGTGAAAAAGTTGGCTCAAAGCTCAGCATTCAGAAAATGAAGATAATGGCATCTGGTCCCATCACTTCATGGGAAATAGATGGAGAAACAGTGGAAACAGTATCAGACTTTATTTTGGGGGCTCCAAAATCACCGCAGATGGTGACTGCAGCCATGAAATTAAAAGACGCTTACTCCTTGGAAGAAAAGGTATGACCAACCTAGATAGCATATTCAAAAGCAGAGACATTACTTTGCCAACAAAGGTCCGTCTAGTCAAGGCTATGGTTTTTCCAGTGGTCATGTATGGATGTGAGAGTTGGACTGTGAAGAAAGCTGAGCACCGAAGAATTGATGCTTTTGAACTGTGGTGTTGGAGAAGACTCTTGAGAGTCTCTTGGCCTGCAAGGAGATCCAACCAGTCCATTCTAAAGACCAGCCCTGGGTGTTCTTTGGAAGGAATGATGTTAAAGTTGAAACTCAAATACTTTTGCCACCTCATGTGAAGAGTTAACACATTGGAAAAGACTATGATATGGAAGGGATTGGGGGCAGGAGGAAAAGGGGACAACAGAGGATGAGATGGCTCGATGGCATCACTGACAGGATGGACGTGAGTTTGAGTGAACTCTGGGAGATGCTGATGGACAGGGAGGCCTGGTGTGCTGCGATTCATGGTGTCACAAAGAGTCAGACATGACTGAGCAACTGATCTGATCTGATTACAAAAAAAGAAAAAAAAAATTACAGGCCGATATTACTGATGAACATAGACACAAAAATTCTAAACTAAATGCCAGCAAACCAAATCCAACAACACATTTAAAGGAGCACAGACCATAATCAAGTGGAGTCTATTCCAGGGATGTCATGATTTTTTCAATGTCATTTTCAGTGGCTCAGTCATGTTCAACTCTTTGCAACCCCATGGACTGTAGAAAATAAAGATCCTCTGTTCATGGGATTTTTCAGGCAAGAATACCAGAGTTGTTTGCCATTTCCTTCCTCAGGAGATCTTCCCGACCAGGGATCAACAACACATTTAAAGGAGCACAGACCATAATCAAGTGGAGTCTATTCCAGGGATGTCATGATTTTTTCAATGTCATTTTCAGTGGCTCAGTCATGTTCAACTCTTTGCAACCCCATGGACTGTAGAAAATAAAGATCCTCTGTTCATGGGATTTTTCAGGCAAGAATACCAGAGTTGTTTGCCATTTCCTTCCTCAGGAGATCTTCCCGACCAGGGATCAAACCTGCATCTCTTGTGTCTCTGGAGTTGCAGGCAGATTCTTTATCCTCTGAACCATTAGAGAACCCCCTATTTTTCAATATATGCAAATATATGCAATATATGCAATATGACACACCACATTAACAAACTGAAGAATCAAAACCACATGATCATGTCAATAGATGTGGGGGGGGGAACAACTTTTGATAAAATTTGACATCCATTTATGATAAAAACTCTCCGGAGAGTGGGCACAGAGGGAAATCACCTCAACCTAAGAAAGGCCACATATGACAAAACTATAGATAATGTTATATTTAATGGTGAAGAGTTGAAAACATTTCCTCTAAGATCAGCAAAAAGAGAAGTAGGTTTACTCTTGCCAGTCTGATTCAACATAGTTTTGGAAGTCTTAGCCATGAAAATTAGAGAATATTAAAAATAAATAAATTGGAAATGAAGGAGTAAAACTGTCACTGTGTTTGCAGATAACAAGATACTATATATTGGATATCTCAAAGGTGTTACCAGAAAGCTCCTAGAGCTCATTAAGAAACTCGGTAAAGTTGCAGGATACAAAAACAATACACAAAAACCTCTTACATCTCTATATACCAACAATAAAGATTGAAAAGAGAAATTAAAGGAAAAAAAGTCATTTTTCCCAGAATCAGAAAAAAAAAATTCAATTTGTATTGAAGCAAAAAAGACCCAGATTGCCAAAGCAACCTTGAGAAAGAAAAATAGAGCTAGGGAAATCAGGCTCCTTGACTTCGAACTATACTCCAAAGCTATTTTAATCAAAACATCTTGGTGCTGGAACATAAACAGAAATATAGATCAATGGAAAAGGGCAGAAAACCCAGTGATAAATCCATGCACCTATTGTCACTTAATCTATGACAAACGAGAAAAAAATAAAGACAATCTCTTCAATAAATGATGCTGGGAAAACTGGAGAGCTACATGTAAAAGAATGAAATTATATCACTTCCTAATACTATGTTCAAAAATAAACTCAAAATGGATTAAAGAAAAACATAAGGCTGGATATTATAAAACTGTTAGAGGAAAATATAGGTAAAAAACATATATCTTGCTCTGACATAAATCATAGCAAGATATATTTTGATCTGCTTACTAGAAAATAAAAACAAAAACACAAATGGGACCTGATGAAATTTAAAAGCATTTGTACAACATCAGAATCCATAGACAAGATGAAAAGACAATCGTCAGAATGGCAGAAAATATTTGCAGACAAATCAATCAACACAAGATTAATCTCCAAAATATAAAGGCTGCTCATGCAGCTCAATATCAGAAAAATAATCAAAAAGTGGTCAGAACACCTAAATAGATATTCCTCCAAAGAGGATGTACAGATGGTCAACAAACACATGAAAAATATGTCCAGCATTAGTCATTATTAGAGAAGTGCACATAAAGACTGCAATGAAGTATCACCCCACATCAGTCAGAATGACAATTATCAAAAACTCTACAAACAGTAAATGCTGGAGAGAATGTGGAGAAAAGTGAATCCTCACTTTTGATGGAATGTAAATTGATAAAACTACTGTTGAGAACAGTATGTGGGTTCCTTAAAAAACTAAAAATAAAACTACCATATGACCCTGCAATTGCACTACTGGGATATACCCAGAGAGAACAGTAATTCAAAACGATGCATTTACTCCAAGTTCATTGCAGCACTATTGCAGCACTAGTTCCTTCCAGGATATGCAAGCAACCTAGATGATCATCAAAAGATTAATGAATAAAAATGTGGTACATATATACAATGTGATATTACTCAACAATAAAAAGCTATGAAGTTGAGTCCTTTGTAGTGATGTGGATAAACCTGGAGTCTGTCATACTGAGTGAAGTAAGTCAGAAAGAGAGAAGAAGAAGGAAAAAAAAAAACTTATATTAGCACACGCATACATATATGATCTAGAAAAATGGTACCGATGAACTTATTTATAGAGACATAGATGTAGAGAATGGACTTCTGGACACAGTAGGGAAAGTCAAGAGTGGAACACATTGAGAGTAGCATTGACATATATATTCTAATATGTGTGAAATTGATAGCTAATTTGTAGCTGCTGTATAGCACAAGAAGTTCAGCTCAATGCTCTGTGATGACCTAGAAGGGTGAGATCAGAGTCTGAGATCAAGAGGGAGGGGATATATGTGGGTGTATAGCTGAGTCACATTGTTGTAAAGCAGAAACTAATACCACATTGTAAAATAATTATACTCCAATCAATTTTTAAAACTCATGAGAAAAANGGGAAAGTCAAGAGTGGAACACATTGAGAGTAGCATTGACATATATATTCTAATATGTGTGAAATTGATAGCTAATTTGTAGCTGCTGTATAGCACAAGAAGTTCAGCTCAATGCTCTGTGATGACCTAGAAGGGTGAGATCAGAGTCTGAGATCAAGAGGGAGGGGATATATGTGGGTGTATAGCTGAGTCACATTGTTGTAAAGCAGAAACTAATACCACATTGTAAAATAATTATACTCCAATCAATTTTTAAAACTCATGAGAAAAAAAATCAGACAAGTCCCATTTGAGGGATTTTCTACAAAAACAGAAAGGTCACTGAAAATAATAAAAGTCTAAGAAATTCTCACAGTTGAGAAGAGCCTGATGAGACATAACAATTAAATATAAAATGGTATCTAGGATGGGGCCTTGACACAGACAAAAGACATTCAGGGAAAACTAAGAAAATATGAATAAATATGGACATTAGTTAATTAAAAAAGGAAAAGATTTTCTAATTCCTGTAGTGTCAAATTTTGTAAGCTGTATCTTCTTATTTTTCCCCCCTATTTTGCTAAGGTACATTATTTAACATATATTTGGTTAAGCTATATATGGTTTTTCCAGTAGTCATGTATGGATTTAGTTGGACTATGAAAAAAAGCTGAGCAGCGCAGAATTGATTCTTTTGAACTGTGGTGTTGGAGAAGACTCTTGAGAGTCCCTTGTGCCGGGAGCCAGTGTGAGGAATCCCTCCCATGGCAAAGGTCATGAGGAAGGAAGCCCAACAAAATGCAAAGGCATGATCTGGCTTCAGGGGTTCCCCCTGGGTTTTCCTGAACATCTACCCCCAAAACCAGAGTCTGCCTGTCTTATTGTACTGTGCTTTCCACACACCACAACCTTTCTCTAGAAAAGGTTAACTTAGAGCTCCAATTAGTCTCCTGCATATGAAAAGAATGTTTCAGCTCAAACCCCTTTGATGGCTCTCTAACTTGCCTAACAGTTGGGGACTTTTACAAAATTGTGAATTGTTTACAGCCCCCCAACTGCAAGAGGCACAAAGGTTATAGCATCTTAAAGATACAGAGCCTTTTCTAAAAAGCTAAAAATTACACTGGTGATTGGTTTCACTGTTGAGTCAATGACTGCTAAGAGGCCTCCATATTCTTTATCTTTTAGACACCTGAAGGATATTAATCAATGTAATTGGGATATAGAAATAGGAATAAAGTAGTTTTGATGTTAGCAATACTAGAATTTTGAGTTACTTTTCTCTTTGTTATAAATCACTGTACTCCTTTTACTTGTTATAAATTGTTGTTTTTGCTGTGTAAGAATGTAACTTTATTTAGTGTTTTCTGAGAGCGGCACCAGACTTTGGGAAGAACAACACAAATAAGTATTCTGGTTGACAAATCCTTATCAGAAAAGGTCTGTAAAATGTTAATTGGCCTTCTGGCCAGAAGATGATGTAAATCACCTAAGACTTGTGTATACAACTAGGTATGCAGAGAGAAAGCCTGGTCTCAATAAGAGTCAGGGCTGCTGATGCTGCATAATTTTATATTATCCATTGATTTCTGTGTACAAAAAAA